>JBCEWC010001879.1:0-37793 GCA_038996855.1 Solanum aculeatissimum | reverse complement strand
ATATCTGTCAAATAATTATATATGTGTAACTAATATACATATGTATTTGTATATCTGGCAAGCGAGATTGGGAGAGGAAGGAGAGAGGCGAGCAACATTGAGAGAGGCGAGCGAAAGAGGGCAGAGAGTGGAGAGAGACGAATTATATATGTATATCTATCGAATTACTATGTATATATGCCAAAATAATTGTATATATGCAGCTGATATACGTATGTAATTGTATATCTGACAAGAAATTGCAGACAGAGAGAGGAGAAAAGCGAGAGAGAGGAAGAGAGGAGCGAGAAAACAGCAACAAAACTCTAACTATAACAATAAAATCCTGACTATAGCTATAAATTGTAATTTTTTCATACTATAATGATATGATATAATACAAATACATATCATATGTTTGTCTAGTTACGTAATTAAAAAGGTAAGAAAAGAATATTGCATGAGATCTTTCATTTCGTACACGAGGAGGGACCAACAACAATAGTTTAGGGTACATGCAACAACCTAACAATGAATTTAATTCGCTGGCTGTCTTAGCCATGAATTCCAATTGTAGGCTTGGTTGGAAAATAAATAATTTCAAGATTAATCATTTTAGAATTGTTATTTTATTTTTAATATATGTTAAAAATAATGCTAAAATTTCTGGATAAAAAATGGGATAAAATTCATCTTAAAATTAATTTAAGGATTAATTACAGGATTATTATTCCACCCTCAATATGGAATAACGACACTTTGATCTCGAAATAAACTATACCTAAATTTTATCACAATTAAACATTAAATAAACTAATTTTAGAATTAACTTTGGACATTTGGTCGTTTTTCTTTCACGGTAATACTCCATTTGTTCCAATTTATTTGTCATGTATACTAAAAATAGTTGTCCCAAAATAATTGTTAATTTGGATAATCAAGAGAGAATTAATTATTTTTTTCAACTTTACCCGTAACATTAATTACTCTAGAATTAAGAGACACATATATAGATAAAAGTTTAATTATTTATAAGGAGTAAATTAGTCAAACAACACTTATAATTAATTTTTTCTTAAGAATTGAGTCAAAACTTATCATGACAAATAAATTGGGATGGATAGAGTAATAAATAACTTTGTATTTCCTTGTCTTTGTTTGTGTAAGAGTTTCTGGTCTTGTCTTTAGCTCCTCTATGACTGGTCGCTTTCATTTACAACCTTGCAATGATACTCATTGTGTTTCTTAATTTCTTACTGTTAGCTTCTGTAAGAGAAGCTCTCTGTATACAACAATGGTGAGAGAGAAGAGGAAGAAAGAGTAACTTGAGAGAATTCTGAAAAAAGGAGCTCTGTTTCATTCACTTAGCTTGGTTCAATACAAGTGTATATATAGATACATTGACAGTTGTTGCTTAGCTGTCAATGTAACTAACTCTTAACTACCTTCTTAACACTTGTTATTACTAACTAACTACAATTAGTCACTAACTAACTAACTGCACAATACATCAGCTTGGCCACACTCTCAACACTCCCCCTCAAGCTGATGGTTTGAAGAGGTCTTTCAGTCTCAATTTGCTCAGTAGGTATTCATGTGTTGCTCTTCCAAGGCCTTTTGTCAATATGTCTGCTAGTTGTTCCTTGGTTGATACATGGTCAGTTTTAATCATTCCTTGGTTGATCTTTTCTCTTACAAAGTGGCAGTCAATGTCAATATGCTTAGTTCTTTCATGGAAAATAGGATTTGCAGCAATTTGAATTGCTGCCTTACTGTCACACATCAGCTTGACTGGCTGTTGTACTTGAGCCCCCAACTCCTTGAATAATCCTACTAGCCAAACAATCTCAGCAGTACAGGCAGCCATGCTTCTGAACTCAGCTTCTGGATACAGTGTCTTGCTTCTTTGACTTCCAGGATATCAAGGCTCCACCAAGTTGCACCACATACCCTGTCACAGACCTCCTGGTTTCTAGACATGCACCCAATCTGAATCACAGTAAGTCTGTAGTTGATTGGTCCCTTTAGCAGGCATAAAGAGTCCTAGACCAGGTGTACCCTTGATGTACCTTACAACTCTCAAAGCAGCATCCATATGTGATGTTTTTGGGCTGTGCATGTATTGGCTTAGCACTTGGACTACAAAGGATATGTTTGGCCTGGTCATGGTTAGATATAATAACCTTCCTACCAGCCTTTGATACACTGCAGGATCCTTTATGGCTTCATCCTCACTGCCTTCTTTGTTGGAACTGTATTTGTCATATTCCACAGAGGTTAGTTTTTGGTTTATTTCAAGTGGAGTTGCAGCTGGTTTTGCTCCACTTAGGCCAACTTCTGATACCAATTCTAGAGCATACTTCCTCTGACACAACACTATCCCTTCTTGTGATCTAGCTACTTCAATTCCTAGAAAGAATTTTAGCTCTCCAAGATCCTTCATTTTGAACTTTTGCTGCAGATCTTCCCTGGCTTGCTTGATTAGCTCTTGACTGCTTCCAGTGACTAGTAAATCATCAACATATACCAAGATGATCACTATCTTCTTGTCAACTGATTTTGTGAAAAGTAACTAGTCATAGTGACTTTGAGTGAACCCTATCTGTAAGAGAGCATCTGTTAGTTTCCTGTTCCATTGCCTGGGAGCCTATTTTAGCCCATATAATGACTTATGGAGTTTGCAGACCTTATTATTCTCCCCCCGTCTGGGAAACCCCTCAGGAATAGACATATAAACTTCTTCTAGCAACTCACCATTAAGAAAGACATTATGCACATCTATCTGGTAGATAAACCAGTGACTAGATGCAGCAAGGGCTATTAAGGATCTGATAGTCACCATTTTAGCAACAGGAGAAAAAGTCTCTGAATAATCCAGACCAGATTTTTGACGATAACCCTTAGCCACATGTCTGGCTTTATATCTTTCCACTTTACCTAAGGCTTGGTACTTCACTTTATACACCCACTTACAACCAATAGGAGTCTTCCCAGCTGGAAGGTCCACAATGGACCATGTGTGATTGTTCTCTAGGGCAGCAATCTCTAATTTCATGGCTTGAATCCAGGTTGGATCTTGAGAAGCTTGATGAAAGGATGATGGTTCTGAGATAGAGGAGCATGCAGCTAAGGAAATTTGATAAGGCCTTTTGAGATGAGAGAAAGTAACATAGGAGGACATAGGATAAGAACAGGAGGAAGAGGATGAAGAAGTGACAAAGTCATTTAACCATATAGGAGGATGTTTGGCTCTAGAGGACCTTCTAGGTGCAGTAGGTTCCTGAGCAGGTGGTGAGGAAGTGATAATAGGTGATCCTGAAGAAGAGGCAGTACCAAAAGTAGGCTCCCCCTGAGAGGAGTGCCAGTGGGTGATTCAGGTAAAGAGTGTGTTGAAGGTGTATCTAAGTAAGACAGATCAAGGATAGGGAAGATAGGTGTACCATAAGACTTTGCATGAAGGAAGGAAAAAACAGACTCTCTGAAAGTTACATTCCTATTTGTAATGAAAGATTTGGAGTGTAAATCATAGAGTATATAGCCTTTTTGAGTTAAATAATAACCCATGAACACACTAGGGATGGCTCTAGTAGAGAATTTGTCTGAAGTTTTTGTGTTAGATGCATAAGTCAGACTCCCAAACACTCTGAGATGAGTGAGAGATGGAGGATGCTGATATAGGAGTTCAAAGGGAGAACTAAAGTTAAGAATTTTAGAGGGGGTTCTATTGAGGATATAGACTGCAGTGGTGACACATTCACCCCAGAAATTCAGTGGAATAGCAACCTGAAACCTGAGTGCCCTTGCTACCTGAAGAATAGTTTTATGCTTCCTTTCTACCACCCCATTTTGTTGGGGAGTATACACGCAGGTAGTTTAATGTAGGATACCAAGTGTTGACAAAAGAGATTGAAATTCATTACTGAAAAACTCACAACCATTATCTGTTCTAAGAACTTTAACAGCAACAGAAAATAAATTTGTTACTCTTGCAAGAAAATCTCTAACCACTACAATGACCTCAGACTTGGACTGTATCAGAATCAACCAAGTGAATCTAGTACAATCATCTACTATTGTAACAAAGAATCATTTATTGTTGTGAGTAGGAACTTTGTAAGGACCCAGATATCACAGTGTAGTAACTCAAAGGCAGACTTAGAACTAGAGCTACTAATAGGAAATGGAAGTTTAGTATGTTTTACTAGAGGAAAGACAGTGCACTTGTGATCTTCATGTGTCAATTGTCTTAGAGATTCATGTCTTCTAAGAATCTCTAGAGGAGCATGACCCAACCTTCTGTGCCAGAGAGTGCTAGATAGAAGAACTTGTTCAGCTGTGTTAGCAACCTTATTCACTGTACATTGAGAAGCTTTAGTGGTTGTGTTCCCTTTCAGAATGTATAATCCTTCTTTCTCCTTACCAATCCCCTTCACCATGCCAGTGTAAAGATCCTGGAATATATAGAAATCAGGAAAGAAATTCACTGAGCACTGTAATTCCTTGGTTAGTTTTGAGACAGACAATAGATTACACTTAAATTCTGGGAGAAATAAGACATTAGAAATCAATTGATTTCTCAGAACACGTGACTTGCCACTATGAGTAACCTGTGCCTCACCACCTGTAGGAAGATGAGCACAGTTCTTCTCATGATCAGGGACCTTCTTGTAGTTATGTAATAGCTCTAGACTTGATGTCATACGGTTAGTTACACCTGAATCTACTATCCACTTAGAGTGAGTGACATTAGTATTTAGGTAAGACATAGTACCTGCATTGGCTGTTAGAGTGGAATTATTTCCTTCATTGCCTTTGCTTAGCATCTGAATAATTTGTTGGTACTGTTCTGGAGGTAAATAGGGAGGTAGATGGTTTGCAATACTCTGATGACAGTGATTGTCATGACTGCTGAGATAGTTCATTTCCTGGCCATTCTCTACATGATTGCTTGCTTGGTTTGCATATTGACTTAACCCTTTCTTCTTGGACTTAGGCCAATCTGGAGGATAGCTAATTAATATGTAACAGTTCTCCTTTGTATGTCCATTGTACCCATAATATTCACACAATATTGGCACCTTCTTTTGAGTTTTGTAATTGTTTGTTGATATAGCCTTACCATTAGAACAATTGAGCCTCCTCCTGAATTATTACTTCCTAAGAATATATTTCCTTTGTTGTTGTTGTATTGAGTTCCAGTGAGCCCACCTTTTCCCTTATAGTTGAAACTAGTTCCTCCCTTTTGGCTAAAAAATACTGCAGCTTCCGGTGAATCACTGACTACAGATGAGACACTTGCTAGAGACCTCTGACTTTCATGATCAATAACCATAGAGTATGCCTTGTTTAGAGTAGGAATTGGGGACATCATGAGAATTTGACTCCTACATTGAGCATATGTCTTATTTAGCCCCATCAGAAACTGTAGAAGTCCTTGATATCCATGGTGTTGGGCATAATTTCATGACTCAGGACAATTGGTCACCCTGGATAAGGCATCAGTGCATCAAATTCATCCCACAAATTCCTCATTCTAGAGAAGTACTCAGCTACAAACATAGCTCCATGAGCTAGAGTTACAATCTCTCTGTGCAAGTAAAATACTCTAGATCCATTCACAGTATCGAATCTCTCCTTCAAATCAAGACAAACTTTATGTGCATTTGAGGCATAGATGATGCTGCTTAACAACTCTTTCCCAACTGAATTCATGATCCATGACAGAACTACTGCATTCACTTTCTCCCATTGTTCATGTAGAGAAGCCTCAAACTTGTCTTTAGTATGCCTACCATCAACAAAACCTAGTTTGCTCTTTCCTAATAGCCCTAATGCCATAGATCTACTCCACAGAGGATAGTTTTCAGATCCAATTAGTTGAATGGAGACAAGAGAGCTACCTGGTGTATCGTTAGGATGAAGATATAACGGATGATTGTGATCTATCTCAGTTCTGCCGGAACTTTTAGATGTAGACAGACCTGGCACAGCAGATGCACCTTCTGTTGCCATTCTTCTATCTGATTCTGTTCGATTTTTGCTGATTCTAGTTGAGTCGAAGCTTCTTCAAGCTCGATACTCACACTCGATCATAGCTCTGATACCATGTTAGCTTCTGTAAGAGAAGCTCTCTGTATACAACAATGATGAGAGAGAAGAGGAAGAAAGAGTAACTTGAGAGAATTATGAAAAAAGAAGCTCTGTTTCATTCACTTAGCTTGGTTCAATACAAGTGTATATATAGATACATTGAGAGCTGTTGCTTAGCTGTCAATGTAACTAACTCTTAACTATCTTCTTAACACTTGTTATTGCTAACTAACTACAATTAGTCACTAACTAACTAACTGCACAATACATCAGCTTGGCCACACTCTCAACACTTACAAACTCAAAGCAGTATTCTTTTGGTTATACAACACACTATTTTTGAGATATTTTTTAGGGTTTTCAAGAAAATAAAATTAAATAAAATAATAAGTAACCCCAACACAGTGGTAAAGAGTACAGATAGGCCCTTTGATTTATCTTATTGAAATTGCACCTTTTTTAAAAATAAAAAAAAACCTTTGGTGACTTAACTTTATTTAATTTCCCTATTTTTCTCTATGGCGAATAGCTAAATTATTATTCATTGGACATCACGTTTTGCGTGACTCAACTGACACTCAATTTACGAAAGCAAAAGTTTTCTAATGATTAAAATGGCCATATCGTTTTCCCTGATTTATATATGTAACAATTAGTTTGATCTCGACAGATCACGCTAAGTATAATTTTGTTTTCAAACAACAACAACATATCCAGTAGAATCTTATAAGTGTGGTCTGAGGAGGGTAAAATGTAAGTAGATCTTACCACTGACTCGTAGAGATAGAGAAACTGTTTTTGAAAAATCCTCGTCTAAAAGAATCAAGTCATTAAAAATTATTTATTTTCTTTCCGAGTGTGATATGTGATAAGATGAATATATTGCTCTAAACATGATTATCATGAGCCATTTTTATACGTAGACATATAATTGAGAGAAGCATAAATGATAGCTTCCTTTTACAGAAAAAAGAAGAAGACACGTATGTGGTAGATATAAGTAATTTCTTCAAAAAATGTTTTATACATGATCATGTGTGGTCCTTACTTTCAATCTCTCTATGTGTGTATAAATATGTGCAATGCAAGTAGATTAGCAGCTATAATACAATTGATAGTTGTCACATGTGGTGGAGTTTTTATATTTATGAGAAAAAGATATAATACCTAAAATATTTAAATTGCACATTTAAATAAAATTATATGCGGTTGATTTTTTTTTAAAAGAATTTAGTGCGAATGTTATACCTATGGAATTATTTATTCCAAATTTTTGTCTCTCAAAGTCAGATAATACATATTTTATTTTCCTTAACAAAGATGAGCAGCCTTTTTTTTCTTTTTCTTATCTGTGATAAATAATTATAGAAAGATTACTCATATTTCTTAAAATCAAATAGCACATTTATTTGCTCCTTTTTGCTATTTAATAATGTTTTTTTTCAGATGATTTTTCTTCATTTGAATGAAGAACGATAAATAATCCTGTTGTTAATATTTTATAGTATCATACATCATGCGTAAAGAAAACAACGCAACTAGACATGATTAGGCATTAAATTTATCCTTTTTTCTTAAGAAAATTTTATGCTACCAGTCAATAATACGTTTGATTTATTGTACATGTATATTATTTAGCGTAAAATTGAAAAACTAATTTTATTTTAATTAATGTCAAGCTTAGTTTTAAAAAAATAAAAATATTATGCAGAAGGGATTTTATTGAAAACAAGAAATTTTGCCTCTCATAAAAGATATGCAGCGCTAGCTCTCTAAAGCTAAGGGACCACTCGATCTCATCAAAGTTGTCTGATCTACATGTAGCATCATCCCTTTGACCAATTAATCAAATGACATACAAAATTTAGATCCTGGTTTGAGCCCGCAGAGTATGGAGAAAATCCCTATTAGGATCGCCATTCCTGAATGGATCATAGATTCTTATTTAGTTTGGGCTCCAATATAGCCTTTGGACACCAAATGAAAAATAAAAAAGAACATACAGAAAATTTGACCGAAAAGCTTTCACAGCTAGCATTTGATAATAAGAGGGCAAATACAAATACTTGAAGTTGTTGTAGGATTGGTTGTGTTTCTCATAATTCTCTACAAATTACTCCTTCGTTCCTTTTTACTTGTCAGATTTCGCTTCTCTAACTTTTGTTGCTTACATATGTCATTATTAAAGGATTGAGAAAGTCTGAATGTTTATTGTAAAGCAATTAAAATTTGAACAACATGATTCGACATATTTTCTTAAGAAAATGTACGATGAAATCCATTAAATTGAACATTAATGCCATCCAACAACTATTATGTACTAGTACTATATAAGTTACCTAGTAAAGACGTTAGCACATATAGCTAGCCATCACTAGTATACTATAATTTAAATGTCAACCATGAGTGGATGCTTCTTTAGTTTTTCCTAGCTAGATCTAGCTTTAGCCATAAATGTTCTTCAAATTATAAGGAATTCTTTTAAAGACGAAATGGTCTAAAACCATTAATTTGTGAAGAGAAATTAAATTAGTGGATTCAAAAGTGTGTTGTTTAAGTTTGATCAATGATGAATTTGTCAAAGTCAACAATTGCTTTGTCAAATACAGGGATATATTGATCCACTGGATAAGAGCCCATTAACATTAAAAAAAATAAAATGGATCTCTTGTTTTGTTTTGTTTTGTTTTTACTAGTATAAATATAGTAAGTCATCATCTTAGGTTAGCAACTTAACCAAAAAATTGTTCTTATTCACAAAAGCAAAACAAATGTCTACCTATTATTCTTTGCTTGTAATGACACTTTGTTCACTATTCCTAGTAGCATTAGCCAATGTTCGTCCTGCCAAAACTTTCAAGTATATCAATGAAGGTTCATTCGGTGAATACACCGTTGAATACGGTGCAGATTATCGTGTCTTGGATATTGCAAACTTCCCTTTCACCCTTTGTTTCTTTAATTCTACCCCAAATGCCTTCATCCTCGGGCTACGAATGGGTCATCGTAGATCTGAGTCCATTATGCGATGGGCGTGGGAGGCTAATCGTGGCAAGCCTGTCCGAGAAAATGCCACTTTAACGTTTGGTACTGATGGGAATTTGGTACTAGCTGATGTCGATGGCACGGTAGCTTGGCAGACCAATACTGCTAACAAAGGTGTAACGGGGCTAAAACTCTTGCCTAATGGCAACTTGGTTTTACATGACAAAAATGATAGATTTGTTTGGCAAAGTTTTGATCACCCAACTGATACACTTTTGGTGGGCCAAGGTTTAAGGGCTAAAGGTCCATCTAAGCTTGTTAGTAGAAAGTCCAGCAAAGAACCTGTTGATGGGCCTTATAGCTTTGTCTTGGAAGGGAGACATTGGGCCATGTATTATGCAAGTGTGAATTCACAAAGGCCATTGCCATACTTCAAATCAGATGATTATGGTAATGGGAAAGGCTCTTTAGCCTACTTTGTTTTCTATTGTGAGCCAGAGTATGGTGAAAATTATGCTTTTGAGCTAGGATTTACGTTCAACATGACTAATTCTCCTAGCTTTGGCACTTCCATATTTACTAGGCCCAAATACAATAGTACATACACTATGTTTAGAGTTGATATGGATGGTTATTTAAGAATGTACACTTATGAACCAAATGTTGATTGGGGGGCATGGGAAACCACATATCAACTTTTCGATAGGGACAACGATGGAAAAAGCGAATGCAAGCTCCCGAGGAGGTGTGGATCATTAGGGGTTTGCGAGGACAGCCAGTGTGTGGCGTGTCCGAGTGCTCATGGCTTGATTGGCTGGAACAAGGGATGTGCACCACCAAAGTTGCCAGCATGCAGGGGAGGATCAAATGTGGACTATTACAAGGTGGACGGAGTTGAACATTTCACTAGTGATTATAATGAAGGCATTGGGCCTATGAAAATAAGTGAATGCAAAGATAGGTGCAACAAAGATTGTAAATGTGTGGGCTTTTTCTACAAAGAGGAGTCATCAAAGTGCTTGGTTGTACCTGAGCTTGGAGCTTTGGTAAAAGTGGACAATTCCTCCCATGTTGGCTATATCAAGATCTCAAAGTAGATCAAGTTATTACTAATTGTATTTATATATTAAGCAAGATCCTTAATTTATATTTGTATAATTCAGTACTAATGTAACTGTATCAAAATATAATGAATGAATAATACAAAATTTGTTAATCCAGAAAAGAGAATAAAGAGATCGAAGTTCACCAAAAAATTAATTTCTTGGGCATATGTAATAAATCACTCTGCACAAAATAGAGGCGGAGTCAGAATTTTTGATTTATGGGGTTCCAATCACAATTTTCTTTTACTTATTGGATTCTAGATCGATTATTTATATACACTAAACTAATTGTACATATAAATACAGAATTTGAGTCAAAGTTACCAAGTTCTACGGAATCCGTGACTGGCACGGTATCTCGTCTCCTGGCTCCAAACATACTACAAATACACAAAAGGATTATATATATAAGAGAAGAAAGAAAGAAAGAAAGAAGAATAACTCTTTAAGCAAAAAAAAAAAAGTTTAATAGACAGTAGATGTATAACATGAACTAAATTTTAAATAAATATCACTTTACTGTAAATAACCAAGTGCTGAGAAAAAAGAAAACTGAAATACTACAACTATTATATATGACTCCTGCTGTAATTGATAGCAAGTATATAGAGTAAAATATCTGGGAAGTAATTTAATTTACAGCAGTGGAGAAATCCCTTGACAAATTTCCAAAAGAAACTGATCATCTAACAAAATTATTTAAGACTAAGACTTCAGTATATATATATAACTTAATAAGAAAACTTAGCTAGCTAGATAGCTAGTATTGAGGTAGATATTTGTCTTCTGGCAGGCATCATCATCTTCTATATATCTACCTAAGATACATCCAATTCATGTGACCACCCTATATCTGCAATGAATTTGGTAAGAATAAAGTAAGAATTATCCAGAAAAACAAAGAGAAGAAATTAAAGAAAAACATTAAACAATTCAACATTGAATGAAAGAGTAGTGGTACATCAATGTCCATAACTCCCGAACAATAATGTTTTTTTATACATATACAAACAATAAATAATTTATATACTATAAATACAATATAGCCAATTATAGCAGTGGCAAGATAATCAATGAGATATATCTGTACAAATTATGAGAAGAGTTTGAAGAGTATTAACAAAATAACAACACCACCCGGTGTATTCCACAAATGAGATTTGAAAAGTTAGACTGGTGTGTACACAATTTTATTTCTATCTTATGGATAGAAAAGTTATTTCCGATAGACTCTCGAATCAGGTGAAGCATATCAAAATAAAGTATTGAAAGAATTCAAAGCATATTAGGGAAGCAAGCTATGATGACAATAATGTCGACGAGAGTAGTAGCAAAACAACAAAATAATACCATAACTGAGCCAAATGAAACAACTAATTAAAAGCAATAAAATCGAAGAATAAGACAACATGAGAGTAACTGAGTAAGAATAATAATACTGATAAAGAAATCTAGACGGCGCACGACTGCCTACTGACCTTCTATCCTAATCCTTGACTTTCATATTAGCCTATTTAGGGTCATGTCCTTGGTAAGCTGCAGGTGTGCCATGTCTTGTCTAACGATTCTCCCCAATACTTCTTCGACCACCTCTAACTCTTCTCATACCCATCATAGCCAACCTACCACACCTTCTCACTGGAGCATTTGTGCATCTTCTTTTCACATGGCCGAATCATCTCAATCTCGCCACAAAAATACTAATTTCCTCAACAGAAGAGCATTTCCCAGTGTTTTAGAGAAGCTAATCTTATATATAGCTGATCTTTTGACAAATCTAACATCTACTAGTGGAAGAAGAACCTTCTATGCTTTCTTTTAACAGCTTTCAAAAGAAGTCAAAGGTTCTATTCAGTTAGATAATGACAACTTTCCTCAATGAGAAGAAGATATGATAAGGCTGATCCTTAATTTCCTTTGGAAAGTTTTTGTTGAAGGTAGGTCCATATTCTCCTTCACTTTTGCTCACTTTTTGGATTAATGGGCATGATAAGAACAAGCCTAAACCCCCACGTCAATGCCTTATAACCAAAGGTGACATGTAGAACAATGCTAAAATGTTGGATATGTGCTAACAAACTTCTGCGTGAAAAGTGAAAGGGAATAAAAGTACTGATAAATGATTGGATATTCTTAATGGTGTGAAACTTTTCGAAGAAAATCATGTGAGCTTCTTGTTGGAGAATCTCTCATCATATTAAGAGTATCTTTGTTTATTTAGCCCAACGACTAGCCAGTATCTAAGGTAAAGATTTAGCGAAACAAGTAATGAATTGCCCATGGACAGATCTTCATGGTCAAAAATCAAAATTTATTAAACTTAAAATTTTATTCATGGAATAAGAGGCGTCAAAAGTTCAAAATCAACCATTTTGAAAGTCACTTTTATAAAGACCATTAGATCATTACTAATTACTTTAGTAGGGTTCCAATCCCTCTCTTTCTATAGCTTCGCTTAATGCACCTGTCTTACTAATATAAGGATGTATTTGGTTGAGAATAAATTATTTGGTGATTAATTATTTCAGAATGAGTTATCCTAGGATTGTTATCATTGCAATCTCAATGTGGAATAAAAATAACACTATAATTTTGAGATAAATTGTTCCACAATTTTATTCCAGTGAACATGGGATATTCCTCCTATTAAACGAGCCCTGAGAGCTCAAGTAGCAGTGACACCCGCATGAAATCTCTAACATTATATTATACAAACGAAAAGAGGTAAACATATTCTATTCAACATAAAAGGTTAGAACATTATATATCCTAGTTCAAAAAATTTACGTCTTTGCATTCAAATAAATTTATCAAAATTAGTAGTTGGATAGTAAAATTTCTTCAGCATATACAAATTGTCAATTGGGAAAATTATAACTATCCTTTCAAAACATCAAAAAATTTGAGAATGAATCTTTGAAGAAAAACATAGTGATTTTCAAAGATAGCTCCTTTTGCATCATCTAAGAACATATAATATGTTATTTTTGTGGGTTGTATGAGGTTCATAATTTGATTTTATACTTTAACATGAAAATAAGATTCTCTTATAGTAGTAGTATTTAATTAAAAAAATTCAAAAGCTCGTAGAAAATAATTATTTAGAGGAAGATAAAAAAATTCCAATGAGATAGAGAAGGTGAGTTTAGCAGTCTCAAGATCTAAAATCATGTAAGAATTATTTTCACTTTCATATGTTGTTTAACTATCATTTAACTTAATTATGAGTTTTAAAGATTAGACATGCATGCTCAATGCAAATTTAATGGCCTATGTTTAATTTATATGGTTTGAAGCATTATATATATTCATGATTGCATTTTTTTATTAACAAGTAATTGTAATTCCCCTCCCAATGTGAAATTACAATTCAAATATATAAGCTCCATGGAACATTATCCACTCAATTCAAATATATAGACTCTCTTTTATATACTGCAAGCTGAGTCATTTTACAGAATAATAGAAGACCTAATTACTACATTATTAGTTTCAATTTATATGAATCTATTTGTTTGTTAATTTATTTTGAAAAATAATTATTTTTAAATTGAGAAATAATTTAAATAAAACTTTTCATTTACTCTTGATGAGAAGCTAATAAAACTACACTACAAATGTATATATTCAAGATCACAAATACCAATTTTTTTTTTTTTAAAAACTACGTACTTAATCAGATATGTTCACATAAATCAGAAAGAAGAGAGTATTATGTACGTTTAATGAGTAGAAATAAGTTCCAATGCTTTATTTTCTAAAGCTAATTATAAAATGATAAAGTTGAAGAAATTTCATCAAGAAAAGTTTACACTACCATAATATATCACAGGGAAAAGTGTTACATACCTTAGGTCTAATTCAAACTCAAAAGTAATTAGTCTACGAGAATAGCATTGTCCAAGATCATATAAGGAGGAGCCCATGTTCTCATTCCACAAACGAGGTGGAACTCCAAAAAAGAGATTATACAAGTCTCAATGCTTTATTTCCTAAAGCTAAAATGATAATGGTGCAGAAATTATATTCCATCAAGAAAACTTTTCATTAACTTGATACATTGCTGAAAAAACATGTAGACTAAACGAATATGAGACTTAATAATCACAAGAAATTAAATTAACAGAGAAAATATATATTTACCTCATAGAATATACTTACTTAATCTATCCACAATTACTTTCAAATTATACACAATTCTTTTTAATGACCACCTTCTTCTCAGGGTACATTTTTTAAACTAGGCATAAACCCCTACCCCTATATAACTAGAATTTATATGTGAAACAATAAATGAAGAAGGGGACATCAGAGACGGAGCTAGAATGTAAGGTATAGATTCACAAAAATTCAATAGCTTTTGCCCAGACTAAATTCCTGACTTGGAAATTTAGTTATTATATTATATTAACTTGAGGTCGCTATAGCAACTCATAATCTATAGAAAAATGGTGTGATTAGGCCATTTACTTAGAAATCTTCTGGGGATTTTTTTTTCGAAATTTACGAAAATGTGAAGAATCCCACATTGATGGTTTAAGGTAAAAGTGATCTCTTTTATATGACTTTGACAATTCTTCTCTCATGAGCTAGTTCTGATGTTGAATTATACTCGATACTCATTTTATTTTTACATGGTATCAGAGCATAGTATATCCTAAGCCCTGGGCGTGAGAAGGGAGGGGTGCAGATCATAAAAGTCCTCAAAAAAGAAGAGGGAAGTAGAAGACAACAAGCTATAAAATGGCTAGCTTGAAAATATATTCTTCACCAATAGCAACAAATATGACTATTTACAGACAAATAATACAAGAAAAGGCACGACTACTAGAACCTACGTACAAAAGGCAAGCATAATGTATTAATGTGTCTGCTTATATATATTATCTGTATATTCGTTTGGAACTTTTTGTAGTAATGATTATACATATATGCTTGTTGGTGATGTACAGAAGATTCTATTAATTAAATTTAATATTATTTAAGATGGTCCAAGACAATTTAAGTTTTGTTTCCACTTCAAAATTACTCCAACCATATATAGCTAGTAACCATCACATGGTTTACTAATTAAGACACAAAATCTTGCCAAATCTCTTAAGGGCCAAGAACTATTCAAAAGATCACATATTTTACAAAAATAATGAAATTAATAAGCTGTTTTTGCATGATATGAGAGAGAGAAAGAAAGGAAGAAATATGAGAGAGATTTGTTACAAGATTACTAGAATATGCACTATTCATACACACCAAATTTTAATAAAAGAGATGATATGATATTTTCTTATATTTACTGTTCTTCAAATTCAATTGCTTCACTATGACGACCATAAAGATCATGCTTCATTTAGGAAATGACCTTTGACATCAAGGTCCTAATCAAAGATTTGTTACACTTTGGCAATCATAAATATGACTACTACTTAAACTTCTTCTATAAAGTCTTACTTTTGATCAAGAAAAGATGTTGATATTACAACTAGAAACTTCAATGAAATAATCAAATCATTCGACTTTTTGTAACGTATAAATATTGTTTTATACGAATACTATAAGGATATATAGAGTTAAAATTGAAATAAGTCCTTAAGAATGACGTATATATAATTTACCAGACTGATCTAGAACAAAGAAATTTACTTACCCATATGATTTAACTGGCTTGCATCAAATTACTGTGTTGATCAGCAGCAGCAGCAGCACCACCACCAATGGACTTAATTGAATTATTATTATTAAGCTTCCTTTTCTTCTTCTTCTTATAAGGAATCCCTCTTGCCTTAGCTTGACACTCCTTAACCTCTCTCAAATACAGGCGAATCGCGCCATTCCCAAACGGATTATTCTCCGGGGAACCTCCGTTTTCTTCGTAAGCAGCTCTAAGTCTTCCTATCAAAGCATCAAGGCTACCCCAAGCTTGCCTTAGAGGGCAAGTACAAGGTGCTGGCGGATCAGGTTGTCCAAAAAACACGCAGCCGTGTAAGTGAACCTTAGTCTTTCCAAACTGGTCGAGATACCGAAGGAATTCTAGAACATGATTGCAATTACACTGTGATAAAGGAACGGGTGGTCTCTGATTTTTTAAGTACTGTCCAAAAGTGTTCCAGTCTCGCCTTTTTTGTGACTCGTACCGACTCAACGGTGCAGGATTATTTTGTAACTGTTCACCGCCGGATCGCGATGATCCAGCGGGCAGTTCCTTTGCCATGACTATAGCTGAAGGATTCATTTTTTTTTTTCAATTTTTTTCTTTTGGGTAAGAAAATTTAGGAGAAGCAAAAAAAAAGTAGGAGAAAGAAAATGGAAGGGTGCAGTTTGTAGAAAAAAGATGAAAATCACATCTTTCAGTCCACTAAGGAGACAATGCATGGGGCCCTTACTAGAGGTGCTTTTGTTCTTTCTTTTATATTTTATTTTTTAAAAAATATTTTTATTTATCTCTCACTTTCTTTCATTTTCATTCTTCCTTTTTTAATCACAATTTTATCAGCACTAAACTTGTACTGTTTGAAATGTTAATCATTTATTAAAGGTAATTAACATCATTCTTTCAAATTGTTCTAGTTTTTAATTAACACCATACACCACAAGTTATGGTACCCGTGACTTGTTAGTCGGTGCAATTCGCCTTGTACTTGAAGAAGGAAAAAACACCTTTTCCATAGTATTTTTGTTTTTGTTTTTGTGGAATAAATATTCTACTAATTTTTCTTTTCTGTCGAGATTTGTCTATACTTATTGAATTTATGTAACTATCTCATCTAATAACATAAGATTGTTGTTGAGAGATTACATTTTTATTTAGTTAGATATGTCATCAACAAATTTGTTACATGTAGATCGTCTGATCTTTTTTATAGGTCAAATTCAAATTCATAATTTTTACTTCTTTCGATACTATATTGAAGCATATGATCTTCTCGTCTAGCTAGTAATTGAAAATCGGAAGTTACTTATGGCCAAAATTAAATTTAGATTTTGAAATTCAACTACTTATAATAGAACTTATAGGGCTTTGGAAGTGTTTTGGTCTTTGGGTATTACGTGTATGTTGAAAGTGAGGTTATCACAAGTCGTCATCTATAATCCCTTTTTTCTTTCAAAAATTTCCGCTTCTTTTCGATCATGTGTAAATAGAGACAAAAATAGCTTTGAACTTGGATTTTAAGCTCCTTAAATTAACACGACTCTTAATAAACTAATTAGCTTAGAAGATTAGTCAATATATGAAGTTAATGGTGGAGCCAAGATTTTTATTGAGGGGATTTGAAATTTGAAGAAGTTAACACACGAACTAGTTGAAGAAGGTTTGACTTCTACGATACATGCATAAAAAATTATTTTAACTGTGTATAAATAGTATTATTTTCCACCAAAGGAGATTCGGATGAACTCCTTGACCAAATGGTAGCTCTGCCCCCGCGTGAAGCGCTCTCTCGAATGAAAGAGAACTTTAGAATATTAGTAAATTTTTTGGTGAATATATGTGCAGGCGCCACAATAAAAAGACATTTAGTGGTCATAATTTTTTTTTTATTGCCGCAAAAATATTTAGCAATAATTGAATTAATGTTGTTACATGCAAAGTCGCTAAAATCTTTAGTGACATTTATATAGAATGTTCGTCGTTAATTCTCTTATTATAATATTGTCACTAAAAATAATATAACCACAATTATTTTATTACCATAAAATCTTTTATTATTTATAGTGAGACATCTAAAGATAACATGAATTTCATTTGAATATTTTATTTAAAATGTATTTCAATTGAATACCCAATTTTCTTCAAAAAAATTGTATCTATTAGATACTTTTGCGACATATATTAATCAACAACAATAACAAAAAAAATGCAATACACTCGTCAATGACAACGTAACAAAACAACAAAGTAGCTGATTACATGTGACATTTTAGGTCCAAAACTAGGGTTGAAAATTTATGAGAAAAAAAATTAATTTTTAAGGGGGAAAAAAATCTAATTTCTCAACCCTTCCTCCACCGGGGGAGTCAGGATTTCAATCCGAAAAAGAAAATACACGAATAAGTTAAATGAGGTTCGATTTTTACTATATATACATTAAAAAAATAATTTTAACACTATAAATAGTATAACTTTCTATGAAAGAGAGTTTGTTCGAGTCCCCTAACAATAAGGTGGCTACGCCCTATCTCCCTTCTCCTTTTTTCAGCATCCAGCTAGTAATTTCGTTGTATCAGTCTATGCTAATTACAAATTTTTACCTAAATAGGGTAAAAGGACATATAATAGAGCATGAAATAATTGTTTGACTTGTTTTGGGGGAGGGAAAGTCCTTTTTTTTTTAGTAGTGATACTAATTCATGAAATGCCAAACATACATGATTATAATTGCAGACATGACATGCATGCATATGCCCTATGCCAAAAGTATCATGAAATAATGCTACAACATAGGTGCCCAATAGTTTCCAAATATACGTATTGTTCCATATAAAATGATGAAATATTTTGATTTTATTCCCACATGCTCTTCCTTTCTTTTAATTAGTAACCGTAATATCTCGATCAATTTATATATATTTTGATCAATTTTACTATCTATTATTTTCTATTAGTGCAATCGGCTAAATTTATTCACGAAATTTAGATAAACAATAAAAATTATCTAATATTTTTATCTCCGCTAAAATTTAAATTTGATCCGAAATCACATAATAAACAATTCATTTCATTATTGGCCATTAATTTAAACCCCAATTTTGTTTAACTCCATCTGAAAAAAAGACTTGCCATTGTTAAATAAAAGTTAATAGTCCTTTACTTATTTGTGCTTGATATATGGTGTTTAATTTCGTATGTTGGATAATATATATAATCTTGGGATAAAATTTAGTATTATTTTACCTTTTGTTTGATTATTAATTTAGTATTATTTTATTCTGTGTTTGATTATTAATTTTGGGTTAAATTATATGATCACGATTGGTAATTAATATCGAATAAATTATTTTTCTCAAAGAATAAAATAATAGTACAAGAATTAATTTTTTAATAATAAATTATACTAACAAAAATAACGAAATTACCACTAAATAAGATTCCACAAACACTTTTTTCAATTAAATAAGGCAAATAATATTTTTATAAAGAAATAACTTCTTATTAAGAATTATATTATATGCCTGTTATTTTTAAAATAACAAACCAAACATGTAACAAAAAAATAATATAAAATAATTGATTTCAACCTAACCAATTTAAGCATAATTTCTTTTTGAACGAAAAAAACATGTGTCGATAAGTTGTTAAAGCTTCCCCTTATTACTTTTTCTCATTACTCCTTTTGTTTTATATTACTTAATTCATGTAATTTGACACATTCTTTTAAAAAAATTTAAAGAAAGATGTATTTTATCAACCAACTTTGATGTTTTAAAAATTTTAAATTCAACTATTATTATCTTATATAATTATTTAATATTAAAAATAATATGAAAAAAATAACAAGCTTTCTTAATTTGTTAGAATAGACAAATAAAATACACATTTATTTCTTATATTGGTAGTACGTAGTACATTATTATTGCTCGGTTAGTTGTTTCTTTGATTTATCATTATATTTTTTCGTACTCTAATTATTATTTTATTATAGTTATTTCTATTATAATTTATTATTTTGTTACTATCTAATATTTTTTGTACTCTTTTTTTGAGATTGCTTTGAACTATTTTTTTTTCTTAATCAAAACTTTTTTAAAGATAATATTTTTAATTTTTAAATAAAAATAAAATTTATGTACACTCTATAATAAAGATCCTACGTTATAGGATTATAATAAATAACCAATTACTCCATTTGTGACAAAAATGGGGGGTCCCAATGATTATTTGATGTTGATCAGGTACAATTTAACGCGTTTTGTCATAGTAACCTTATTATGAATAAATAAATATAAGAAAATTAATTTAATTATTTATAATATAGAAATATGTTAATAATTTATTAATATAAAAAATAATAATTTGAAATTGAATAATTAGAAGTTAAATAATTAATTGATTAAAATTTAATTTTAAAAAAGATTCTTAAATATAAAGGAGTAGTTTAATGTTGCAACATAATTTTAATTACTCTTTTTCTTTATAAAATTGCTATATTACATACTTTTATTAACAAAATATTTTATAATAAAAAATTTCAAAGTCTTAAATAGTAGAAAAATAATAATATTGTTCTTGTTTTCCTTCATAGCCTAGACAAGTATTTATATAGAATAGATCTAAATCAAGAATGAATTATAAATATAAAGAAATTCTAATTCAAAAGTGAATCTCAAAACTAAATAAATAAAAAATAAATAATAAATTTAAAAAATAGTAAAAAGATGATTTTATTTAAAGCAGGGTATTTTAATGAACGACAAATGTTCAAATAACATTTCAAAAAGCCTTCACGTTTTTAATATAGCATAGATAGATAAGACAAGATTAGATTGCATTTATTACTCCTTCCCTCCTAAATTATTTATTGTGATTTTTAAATGTAATTTTTTTAAAAATATTTATTATTTAAAAAGTTTAAAATACAATTTACTATTTTTATGTCATTTTTACTTTATAGTAACTATTTTTAAAAGTTACATGCACCTCAATTATGAGGAGATAATATCTAAATAAAGTAAATATTAAATAAAAATTTGATTGGTTAAAAAATATTATTTTCATCATTATTTTTTAAAATATTTAAAAAAATATTTTAAATTATTAATTCATGTGATTTATAGTACTTTTATATAGTTTTAAAATATGTAAATCTTATTTAATCTTTTTAAAAAAAAATCTTTGATTGAATTCATATGGAATATTGGTTAATTTGATCCTCGTAGTCGAAAAAAATAAAATGTAATAGGACGATACTCCCTCTATTCCATATACTAGGTGAATTTATGAGGCAATACATACCTATATATTAAGAAAAACATTTAAGAACATAATTTAAATCATATTTCTTACTATTGCCCTTTTGTTTATTCCTAAGTAGGGCAATTTATCTCATAGAAAATATAACATCTCATCAAAAAGAAAGGAAAAAATATGAAAAAATTTAAATATTTATCTTGAACTTTGAACAGTTCAATTATTTTAAACAATGAAAAAAAAGGCCATTTTTTTTTACTTAATATGAAATAGAGGAAGTAGTAACATTATTAACACAATCATATTTCGATATAATATCATCGGCTACATTATTGAATTCTCTAAAACTATATGCAGGGGCGGACCTAGGTTGGGGGTAGGATCTGAACCCCCTCGGCAAAAAATTACACTGTATATATAAGGTAATTTTTTTATATTTTTGTAGCAAGATCTAGTATAGTGGTGAATCTCCTTTTAAATGAACCCTCTCGCTCAAGGTTCAAATCTCATTAAACATTATTTTTTTAGCTTCTCTTAATTATTCCTTTTCATTTAATTTTGGCTTTGGAAAACCCAACCCAATATTTTATTTTATTTTTTTAAAAAAAAATGTTGAAATAATATTAAACTATGAATTATTACTTCCTTTAAAAATTGTATTTTGTTGATTTATTCGCACATTTATACTTTTATATTTCAAACCCCTTGAGTCAAAATCCTAAATTTGTCACTGACTATATGTTGTGCATAGGTGGATGTGGCCATTTAATTAAAATCATTAATTAATTAATAATAATCTGGGAGTTAGATTCAATTACTGATCTATACTATATTAAAAGCATGAAAACCCTTAGAAATGTTAATGTTGTTTGAATTTTTTGTCTTTCATTAAAAGACTCTGTTTTAGCTAAAATCGTCTTTTTACCATTTTTCTTTAAATTATTATTTAATTATATTTATAATATTGACTTTTAAAATATATGGAAAAAAGTAATAAAAAAGGACTTTTAATCATAGAAAAACTCTTAAATCTTCCTTATTTAATTCAAGAAAATACCCTGCAGTCACTAAGAAAAATTTTAATTTATCATGGGTTCTAATTAGTGATAAAATCTCTATATACAAGTCCTTTATAAATAAATAATTTATCAAAATTACTTTTGTAGTGATATTTTTTTTTATAAGTTCATAATTAAATTTAATTTTCTTGCTTAGATCACGCGCAAAACACTTAGAAGAAGACTAGTTAATTACAAAATTAAAGGACAATTTATAATCATATCACATGCAACCAAGTCATCTCAAAATATGATCTCTCAAAACACATTACATTTAAATTATTACAATCAACTGTCGATTCAAATTTCCATGTGTTAGAATCAATTCTTGATAATTGACAGTAGTGAATCCTTGTGTCTTCACCCTTTAGATGCCCTTCTCAAAATCATGTTTTAAATGTATTTATATCATGTACCACTAATTTAGGATTAAAATATTCTTAATTTGACTAAGTACAAATATTCTGCCAAAAATAAGTCTAGCGTGACGCAACGCCCAACGATAAAAACTTCAAAGGCTTGGAAATCTCAGCATGGCCAATCAACAGTGTAGGTGTAGCGCGCTAAATAAAAAATTCTACCCGTTTATTTTTCCTTTTATTTTCGTATGAACACTCTATCCTTGAACTCCAAACTCGACTTTTGTTGAAAATTTTGACTTCTGATGACATTTCGATGTACTAAAGTATTTATTTTAGCTTCAAGAGTAATTCTATAAATTCACATAATATATGAGTACTAGCATTATATATCACAATTAAAGTGTAGTAAATAAAAAATTAAATATAGCTAAAAACTCATTTTTCTAGCCCATTATCAAGGATCTATATACAATGATGTAAACTAGCTAATCGGATTTAAAGCTAATTATATGTTGGTACACTTTCTTTGTGGAGTCTTTTTGCCTTTTCTTCAAATTTGTATGATAACAAAATTTATAGAGAATCTCTAGCTTTGTAGATTCCCTAAATTTGATTTCATTGTTGAAATTAAATAGAGAAAAGTGAAATTGAAAATTAATATAATCTACCTCAATTAATGTCAAATTAGATGTTGTTCAAAATTTAGTTCGACGAAAGAAGGATTATCCAAGCCATATCACAAGTTCAGGGTTCCATTCATCCCCCCACCCCTAAATTTGGACGATATTCTTTATTTGAAGTTTCATTGTCTGATAGGATGTGTGCATATTAATGGGGCACGGATTTTCTTTTTTTGGAAAAATGACCTAATTACACTCCTTTATTTACTATATTTTTTATTATTCCTACCAATTTCCAAAAATTTGAAAAATCTCTTCTTTCCATCTGAATACACTAATTCTAATTCTTAAATTATTTCTATGTGCAATGTATCATGCTTTTAATGTTACCAATTGATACTTAAAAACCCTAATTTTTGTATCCGAAACTGAGTTAATGTATCTGGATTGCCATATTTTTTAATGAATTTCTGTAAATTGAAAAAGGATAGAAAAAATGATAATTAACTCTTTACACTATATGATTTATATAAACCCACCTTTTTTTTAATCCTCACAATTGTCCGGGACCCTTAGTGTCCACAGGTCAGATATCATGTCAAATTAAGTTTTGAATCTAACTCACACCCTAAAAGTCAATTTAAAAAAAAAAAAAATTTGTCCAAACCATATAAGAATCGGAGAATTCTCATCCAGGCTAGTTATGGTTGTAGAGAGATTTTAATGGAATAATAACGAAATTTCATTCACTGGCCGCTTGCGTGCTTGGAAGTGTACGCATCTTTTGTATAGGGTTTTAAAAAATACTACTACCAAGTAGTAGCCAAATTAAGGAACTTTCTTTCTATTTTCTTTTCAAGTAATAATGTAAATTAGTTTGAAGCCATTTTTCTCATGAGAGATGGGTCCAATTAACCATCAGATCAGGTAGTGTTTTCTGGTTCACCATTATTATATATGGTGCTTTGTGTGTACTGGCCAGCATATTTATGGATAGCACAGATTTACTGTCATCCTAAAGGGGGAAATTCTTCAAGAACCTATCTTGTTTTCTAAATACAATTCTTAGTTATGACAGTTTCATAATTAATCCCTTGGATTTGGAAGACCCCTGATAAAAAAAAGGGAAGGTTGTTACCCTTTTGTTAGTTTACTTTTGTCACCAAAAAGTCTCTAGATTGAGACACTTGGTAAGCTTCTCACCTAAGCTAAATAAAAAACTTGTCCAAAATAAATGTATTCCATGGAAGTAGATTCATTAATTACTTAAATAATGTTTGATGGAAAAAGGCTTGTTAATTGGTGGCAAAAAAATCCAGTCATGAGATACTGTCTCCTGACTTTGTGTTTCCACTAGTTTGTTTTAATAATAATATACACTTATATATCCTACCTGCTTCTTTGCTAGTTGGTCAATCCATTTTGATTTTATTCAACTCCAACTAATTCAAATTCATACCATATAAAATTTATTTAGAAAAAAACCCTCTTTAATAAAAAATAAAATTCATACTCAATTTAAAATCGATCTAATTTAAAATGAAACAATCTTTTTGGTACACCACATTTTATTTTCACCCTCAACTTTACTTTAAAAATCAAACTCATGATCAATCAACAATTCACTTCTTTAGGAAGGAGTTGAGAGGGTTCGGACCGGGGTGATTTTGCGAGTAGATGACCCGGCATTCAAGCAATCAATCATTCTTTCTATCGGAGACTTCGAGATAGTAGAAATCTGACCTTCCCATCTTCATCTATCCGGCTCAGGGCTTCATTAGTGTGCTCGTCTGCGAGCTATGCTAGTTCTGTAGAGTAATGACCCGCAAGAAAGGAGAGAGAAGTGGGCTTGGCGACAGACCGCGTCACGGCTATTCCATTCCTTATTTTTATGACCCTTTTTTCAATACTATATGCGTTAAGCATGTGTATATGTATGTATGCGTATATTTTTGTTTTTCTCCACTCTTTTGCTCCTTGCGTTTCATATTATTTGACCCTTCTTAATGATATGGCAACCCTTAAAAAATTAGTAGAGATGTTCTTTACTAAACTAACATTATTAATTATATTTTAAAATTAAATTTGGCTACTACTATTTTATGCAGCTATTTAATACTTAGTGTAGAAATAAAAAAAAATTAAACTTTTTTAATTTCATAAACTGGACAAGTAATTAAAATAACTATTTTTAGAATGAGAGTCATAAATGCCGGTGGATATTCAATAAAAGAATTTTGATTTATATTGGTGGAGTATTACATATTATACTATAAAATAATTTAAAATCTGGATAAATACAATCTTTAATAATTGTTCTTAATTAAATTAATTATTTATATTTCTTACATTGAGATATATATTTGTATGATTATTATTCTCTGCTATTTTTTTATTTGTATAAATAAATATTAGAGTTTTGATTATTATTAATAAAATTAATTACTCATTATGCGAATTTTCATCATTGTAGAACATCATTAACTTATATACTTATTACTTAATTAGTATTTCTCACTTTTTTCATCTAAAAAATATTGTTTATGCATTTATGAAAGAGTTATTATAATAAATTAAAAGAATGAAAATATCATGATTTCTAAATAAGTAAAAGAAAATTGATAATGAAAGAGTATAATAGACATTTTAAAATTTAATTAGGATAAAAAATTTAATTATAGTTTAAAGTTGATATTAACTCAAAGTTCGGGGTGAACATGATTTTCATCTCGTCTTTTAGCGATGCTAATTGGTCAATTCATCTAACCTACCATCATATTTTTATTTTTCAATAATGTTTACTTAAGCACCTGATGTATTAAGTTCTAATTTTTAGCATTTAAAAAAATTATTTACAGACATTAACTCTCTTAAATTCACTGTTGATAAATCTAATTATTACAAATTTTGGACAATCGGAATTTGAATATTGGCTCCGCGATTTTATATTATTTGTCATGAAACAAAAAAATTCATCATTTTGGGAATCATATGCATTTAATAAATGACTGTTTTATTTTTCTTGCTCTTTAGATCACGACTTTAAATATTTTTTTTTGATCAAACTGAAAATTTATGAGAAAATAATAAATTATGATCTAAATTTTATAAGTTATATTATAAATATTAAATGATAATATAATATTTTGTTAGTAAAATTGAGAAATATATGAGCAAATATTAGAATTGAGTCTAATATTGTCTGAAAAAGTAGTAATTTCCTAAGGACTATAATTCCATAACTTTTAAAAGTATGAATATATGTTCTTGCTATTTTCATCTTCTTCTACCACATTCGTCCATGTCATTCCTTTTTTAGTTTTTCATTCAATATCGGGTGCCTTTATTGGAGCTCGACTAATCCAGATTCGCGCTGCATATGGCCCATTTGGGTGAGACGCTTTCTGTCAAGGATTTTTCTATACTCAGAACTCGAATCCCAAAATCTCTAATTAAGTGAGAAACAACCCATCCACTTCACTACACCACATCCTTTGGTGGTTGATTCTTCCTATTCATTCCCCTTCAACTCCAACTTGCCAAGATTAGAGATATAACGTGAAGACGCAGACATCACAACTTTTCCTCACACAATAAAAATATAAAATACAAGTAATATGTCATGAAAATTATTGTTGAAAAATTAAACCTTACTAAAAATCGTGTACGTAGTGTAAAAATAATTTATTTATTTTTTTGAAATTTTAAGTCATTTCAGAGTCAGGTTGAATTGTCCCTACCGACCGGCCACCACCAATGCATTCAATAAGGACTACTCCGTATTAGACACCTCGAACCACCATGCATTATTTGGCTTCGTACGTTAATATTTGCTACTCCCTCTCTCCATCTTTTCCATCTTTACTTGGCCTCTATACTATTTTAGGATGTCCAACAATACTTGTCCAGTTTATGAAATCTAAAGATAATTTTACACTTAGTTCTTAATTTACCCTTGTCATTAATTATAATTGTTTCCCTATTACATTTATCAATATATTGTATTAATTATATTCAAAGGGTGATTTGGTAAAATTACTCCTATCATTTACTACTTTTTAATCCCTGTGCCAAGTCAATAGGGGCCAAGTAAAGTTGGACGGAGGGAGTACTTTTGTATTTATCCGACAACTCCAATTTAAAAAAAATAGTTTATACACAGATCTTATTTATATTTTAAAAGATAAAGATATTATTCTTGATAAACGTTTATATTGATCTATATGTCCAGATTAAAATATACTCTCTACGGCTAATATGTATAGGTTTCAATTCCTACACCCGGCCCCTTAAAAGAAGATACAAGTAATTTTTCAAAACGTGGGACTTGAATTACATTTTATTAATCAGAAGTGTAAGATTTTTTATTTGAAAAAGAGAATAATAATAATAATAGTACTATGAATTCAAAAATGATATAAAATGAATTCAACGTTTATAGAGAATGTAAAATATTTGGAGATCTAAAGAGTGTGTGGGGTATTCAGTATTGTCATTCAAGTTTGAAGGTTTTTTTTCTATCACCACACGTGGGTTGTAGGACCTAATGTTTTTACAATAAAAAGAAGAGAATCCTTCCCTATTCTTTCTCCTTTTTCTACTATTTCCTTCTTTTTCGTGTTTTGTCACGGATCTGATGTAGTAGATGAGATTTTTTCTTAATTTTTTTTAGTTAGAGGTTTTAAATTTGAATCTTGAATATGAAAATAATTAATGGGAGATTACACTGCGTGAATTCAATTAGTCGAACTTCAATATTAGTATCGGACATCGAATAATTCTTTTTTAAAAAAATCCTATCCAATCTCTTTTTTTCTTGCTTTTATTTAAGATAATCATAAAATGACGGTCCGTATCATGCTTCAAGATCATAAACCAAGATCCTAAATATATAATTAATTCTTCTTTCTCTTCACCATAACCACTCAGCACAATATGTAAAAGTTAGAATAAAAAAAAATACGTTCTATCGAATGTCTCAATTTAACGTTTGTCAATTGTTATTCTTACGCAACTAAATGGTCAGACTTACTGTTTATTTTTTCTAATCAGTACATATAGATTCTTTTCCGCTAAAATGGACTCAACCGAAATTATTTGATGCAATTAAGAAATTTAACATTAGGCTTTTAGTTGCATGGTCTCTTTCCATTTTCCATTTTTTTCTTAAAATCTTTCCCTATAGTACGTTGGTACAGCTAGCTTTCCCCCCTAAAGTTAGCTAATTAGGTCCACTGACCCCTCTTTACTTAGGATAATTTTTTCACTTGGCATCAAAACTTTTAAGTTGTTTTCAGATAGGCCCACCAAAATTATTCTTTGTTTAAATAGAAAACAAAACCGTACTATATTTTGTGGTTTTTTTGTTGATTATGTCTATATTAAAGGCCACACAAGGAATACAATAAATTTAAAACTTTGCTTATTTCATTTAGAAATGATATAAGTGGAATAACTTTTAATTGGAGCACCTAGTACGAACTTTCACTAGAACGCGTCAAGAATTTATTTATCAGACAAAAATTACTGTTACGAATCATGTATGTTTTTTCATTATATTGTGTGTTAGCTGTAATTTCACGCATAGTATCTTACTGTCTATCTCTATAATGTGGGTACGATAGTAACAACAACATAAAAAACTTCACCATCTAGCAAAAATTACCACTAAAGATCATACATATTATATCAAATTAAGTGTGTACATGGTATCTAGTTTAAATACATATATATTAACAAATTAAAGGGTGTAGAGACTACAAAGAATGTCATGTAACTACTACCTAGAGCAAAAAAGAAAAGTTACCATCAAATTAATGATCATACACTTGTTTTACTTGTATGAAACTTTACTTCTAGTACAACTATGAAACTACTACTCAAATTGAAGAATTTTAGTAACTCAGTTAGTTGATTGTATGAACTTTCAACTTGATAAAGATTTAATTCACCACCCTGAAATCTCTTTTTTTTTAAAGAAAAAAAAGTAAGTCATGATGCATGTCCATTGAAATTAACACAAAAAATTAGCATGTTGTTCAACTCTGTTAATTTCTCAATTATGACTTTTTTTCCTTTGAATGGTGTTCCCACTTAACATGACTTGAACCTTCCAATTATGATTTTAAGAGATATTAGGGCAAACTAATTACTTCATGAAACATGGTTAATGTTGTTTTATGCAATTATTAGTTAAAATTAGAATTTTCGTTTAAACGTATAATCAATATCCATAACCAAATATTAATAATATGGTATTTGAATTTGGTCCTCCCAATTAATTACAAGCTTTTATTAGGCACCCTTAAAGGTTGTTATCCTATTAGGACCATCAAATCACTTATTAGAGGAATATTAGTGGATTGAAAAGAGAAAAAATAATACAAGTGGATATTCAGAGAAGATATGAAATGACACACTACTAATGCTAGCTAGAGTCTTCAATTTTCAAAGAAAAATATATTTATATTTATATTATATGGGGCCTTGCCAATTCACGTGAATGGACCCTACCCTCTTCTCCAATTGTCTCTTAGTGCAAATTGTGGTGAAGGCCCATTAATATTCATTTTGAATTCACTATATCAATTATTGATATTTAGATTTTCCTTTAATTTTTATTTATTTACCTATTACCAGTTCAATTTTTGGAGTAAAAGTAATTAAAAAGTGACAAATATATGTAGCTGAGGTATAAATTTATAGACTGTAGTCCAGTTTTTATGTGTAGAAATGACAAACTTTAGAAAGAAAAGAAATCTTGACTAAAAGTAGATGTATAGAATAAGTGGTATATAAAGCTGCCAAAACTAGAAAGAATGTATCAACTTTTTGAGGTTTTGATGTACCCAAATTGGGAGTGTCTTCACCAAAGTTGTTTTCCAATTACTTGTAAATTTCCTATCTTTGCATGCACCTAGTTTTGGTTATCGATATCTTCATTTTAAATTTCAAATATTGAGTTAATTTAATTGAAAAGCGAATATTATCACTGAAATTAAAATAGAAAGGAGTATGTATTTGCATATTAAATTTGCTAGTAGGTGAGATCATAACTTGTCTTCTTATATGATGTTGGACAATCTTTACTTCTTGAATTAGCTTTGGGATCGATTTAGGCATTATATCCATTATTTTTGTATTATGATATTGAAATCAAGTGTACTCAATTGTTGCTTCATTCGATATTTTGAGTCCTCATATTTATGTTATTCATGCCCTAATTGGCAAGGCGTGCAAGGAGAGTTAGTAGTCCCATGATGGTAAGTGCGATGAGAATTTTTCTCCCCTTTGAGATGACTTTTGAGATTAAGTTAGGTCGAAAGTTCATTTTCTTACCATTTGACAATGTTTAATCAATTGGAATTATCACCTACTTGTAATAAAATAACATAACTTAATACGTTATAATCAACATTGGATCCTCCCCTACACTAAAGCAAAGCGCATATCCCCTTAGCTTTTTTTCACCCTACCAATCCTTCCTTGGGTTCAAATTCACACACATGCCTTCTTGACAAATTGTCCAAGAAATATTATTGGCTTAAACTATTTAATGTACTTAAATATTTATTTATTTTATCTTTTAAAAAAAAAAGAAATTATACCATTTTCATGCTCATTGTTATGAGAAAACAATTTAACTTTAAACTATTTCATGATTTATAGTCTCACAAATACTTACAACTGATTTTAGACCACAAGTCTCTCCTATTTATAGAATTCTCAAGTTTTACACCTCGCAGACGCCCAACGATCCACACCTCCTAAGGAATTTGGATTTGCTTATTCAATCATTACATATCGAAAAGTTGATTTGTGATCTCCCATGCCTGCCAATATCAACATTTGTATATATTCTTAGGTTACTATCCATATCAAGTGTAAACAAGGTGTATGTGGTGTTGTTTTTGGGCTAAGCAAAAATGGAACCGTTAATGTTAGTATTTGGGGTTTGATTCAGACGCGCAAGCATGAAGGCAATTGGGGTAGAAATACACAACAAAGGGTGAAGGGGAAGGTTGATGTTTAAACATGATAAACTGCACCATATTCACCAAATAAACCTTCGTTGAGGTACTTGAAGGTTTTGGCATGAGGAACATTGGCTTGGGAATCTTAATAGTTTAGTTGGTTGACTAACTGAACTTTCACCCCTTCTTCATTTCCCCTTCCAATAAGAGAGAGAAAGGAGAACATTGGCTAATACTGCTATGAATATGGAACAAAGTATGATTGCAAGGACAGAAGAAGAGGAAGACATTGTTTTGTTTTTGTGAATGAGAACGAGTTCGAGTTGTGCTAAACTAAGGTGGACTCGCTAAATGTATAAATAGTAAAGAACATTTACATAACAAGCAGAGAAAGTCATTTAGGCCTTTTTATCTTACAAAACTGGATCAATCTCCAGTATTTAACGAGAATTTGTAGACTTCAAACAAATCCATCATTGACAAACCCGAAAGGTAGGAGTAAGGTTTGTGCACATACTATCCTCTTCAAACCACAGTATGTTGTTACCAAATCCATAGTTAAATCCAGCATTTGAACAACAAATTTCCGAAACCACTTTCTTTTTTTCCGCATAATCGATACACTTTGTGGTCCCAAACTAACATAAAAATGATTTATCGACCGAGAAGAATCATTGACTAATGCAGGAAATCACAGTTGGTTTATTTTCTTTCTGGCACTCTGAGAGGGCCAAACTTCTTCACCCTCAACATTTTCCAGTACACCTTCAACAATCAGTAGAAAGTGCCATGGTCATTCTGAAAAGGTAAAAGTCTAACATTGCCAATCCTGTTAAGATCTTGACAATTAGCCAAGCAAAATGCCCCCGAGAGAGCAAGGACGGAATGGCAAATTTTGGTGATTTGTGACCATCTCATCAAGTCACAGCAACCAAAGGAGATAACAAAAGACTAGAAACCAAATACACAACCAGCACACTGGAAATAGACGCCAAAATTTGCACCAAGATTGACATGGGGGATTGTTCTATCTACCAAACTTTTGCAATGTGATTTACTAGTAAAGCATCCAGAAAAAAGAGACAAAAAGCCTTCAATGCACCCTTCAGAATCCTGTTTGAATTGTTTACCAGGTAAAAATGCGACATAGGCTGTTCTAGAGGATGCATGTCACAGTAACCTTGTTGATGCACCATTGTCTGATTCATGGAGTAGCAGATAAAATGCGAAAACCCTCAATTTCAATAAAGAAAATTTTCAATACGGCCTAATGCTGTATTTTAGATTCGCTAGATAAAAGATAAATTAACTACAAGTACCAACTATTCCTGCTCAAAAACGTAATAATCAGTTAAACTGGGGTCATCATTATATATGAATTTGGACATAAACTAAAGGAGTCACTGACTGGATTGCCCCATGATACTCCATAATCTCGCAATCCTGATTCTTTTTAATAGCTCTCTTGCCACGGAGCTAGCTATACACATCTGCAACATTAGAAAAAGAAACAGCAATTAGACAGTGAAATATAGTCATAGAACAGGCAAACATTCATTCATCAATCACTACTAAATGGCAAAAAATATTTTTTTTTTTATTTGCACCGGGTGTCCGAGTCTCTTAGAGCCCCGACTAATCCCGGGGGTGCACAGGCCCTCGGCAAGGAGTTTCCCGCAAATGCACCACGGTTAATTCAGGTTTTACCCAGTCCGATTGCCCTCAGAAATTGTTTGCACCCAGTGGGTTTCGAACGTGAGACCTTGAAAGGGAGCAAACCCCAAGGCTCAAGTCTATTACCACCAGGCCAACCCCTGAGGGTTCTAAATGGCAAAATAAATGTTTTCATACTGAATATAGATTCATCGTTGACAAAAGTATGTTTAACTAAAACATCTCCCCACACATATTGGAAGAAAGCAGACATTTAGGCTAAAAACGTCAACATGCTAAATACTGCTCCAACAGAGAACAAGACCAACTTAACCAAGTGATGGAATGCAAAATTGACTGTCCTATCACTTAGAAGCTATAGAAGAAAATCATTTCCCACATCCTTATGAGAAACAACAAAATCTATAATGTAGTTCTAGAGCGGGAGATTGAATTTATTCCAATGTTTATCATCTCCAAGCCATCGAATGCAAAGACAATTAGTGGTTGGGTAAGCACATCTTACCCTTCAGAAAGACTGACGCAACTTCCTTGACACTCTTCATAAAGTAATACCTAATGATTTATCTACTTCTCAGACTCTGACAATTAATGCCTACGTTTCTCATACCATTTCATGAATTAGGACCTTTGATTCAGCTGAGGTTAGAAAGTCTGAAATCCCATTCAATGTCATCAGTCCATGATCATGAGTTATATTCACTTATACTATGCTAAGGAAGCACATGATATTGAACAACATCTTGTTACAGAGTTCAACAGGAAAATTTGGAAGTAATTACACTGTGTCTCCCTCATAGTTCCTTCAATTACAATTCAATTGTAATACTTCACTAATTGATATTATGGACTTTATCAATCTTTTTTCCATTTGATCGTCATTGTTCAAGATTTGCTTTTATGCGTTTAATTTACAACAGTATCAACAAGTACATATCTACACTGACCCTCCCCCTGCTAGAAGAAAAGGTAAGATGGTCAATACGAATCTATATAAAAAGAATTGCTGGATCTAAAGAGAGTTAAAATGAACACAGCACCCTTTTTTTTAATAAGTTGAGAAAAAAAATATCACGTCAAACCTAAGCAACTGCACATGTCATTCAAAAGAAACTATGCTAATTTGACACCCATCAATCAGCATCAAGTCAGGAATCATCTGACTATTCGTAATGGTGTAATACTGTCTCATATTAAGCATCCTAATCTTTTTTTCCCCCTTCAGAAAAGGAAAGTATAGTCTTGATCTTTTCATAAGTTATAAGGTAAATTAAATGAAGTGATAAGTTCTAAGATTCTTAATTTTCCTTGGCATGGATATCAAAGCAAAGAGCACAAGATCAGCTTCCACCAACCTAATTTGGGTCTTTTTGCTACAGAAGGCGAAGACCCCTTTCAAAGACATGAAGATAGGTCCTTAGGCAGAAATAAAGATTAAAATTGAAACAGAAAACAAAGGAACATCAAAAACTTTGAACTGGGATGAACAGGTCCTTCTTGAAACACTTTGAAGGGGTTATTCTCCACAATAACTTGCAAAAGGAAAAACCAGTCTCCTCTTCAAGTGAAAACTGCAAAAAGATCTACTACTACTGATCATCATATAACCAAAGGACTACTGTTGAAGGTATTAAAACAAAAAGTAAAAGGTTGCCATGTTCTCGTAAATTATATCACTACCATATCCTAAAATTCCAATTACAAGTTGGTCCATGAAATACTTGCAGAAAATGCTTCCACCACCATGAAAGCTAACACCATTCCTAGATGTAGGTTCAGAACATTGCTACTTAAATACATGAAGATGCAATCCTAGTGGTTCAGACCCCAACACTGGAGACCAAAACTAATTATGTTAAAAGGTACTCCTTCCGTCCCAATTTAAGTGTCTTAGTTTGACTAGGCACGAAGTTTAAGAAATAAAGGAAGACTTTTGAATCTTGCAGTCTTAAGATGTGTGTAATCAACTTGCCATGTAGAATATTGGACTGGGAAAAGTCACTAAATATAGAAAGAGGCTCTTTTTGGGATAGACCTGAAAGGAAAGTAAGATTCTTAAATTGGGACCAAGGGAGTAAAAAGCTAAGTTGCTTGGACTCTCCAAAAATGTTGCCGCACCCGTGTCGGATCCTTCAAAAATACACTATTTTTGGAGGATCCGATATGCACCCGTCGATACTTTTGAAGAGTCCGAGCAACATAGGTAAAAAGAGTGGCCAGCTCAGCTGAAAAACAAAAACTATAAAGAAATAGAGGATTATATCCCCGGCTACCAAACACCCTAAAGAATCTCTAAACCAATATGTAAATGCACATTCAAATTTTAAATAGAGGTTCAATACCATTTGTACATTTCTAATTTTGTTCAATCATGCATTACCATACATAGCCTTAAAATCTATTACACATATGTAAGTCTTGGAGGCACAACATTCACTACCATAATTAACAAAACATAAACCATTGAAAGGAATCTAATATTAGAAACATTATCACAATGTGATGAGGAATTTAGAAACTAAAACATTAAGCACTTCTATCACTAATAGATACACACATGCTAAGCCAACAAGTTTTGAACTTTCACACGAATGAATGATAAAAGGAGCAAATAGCTTCATGAGAAATCAAAAGGTGTAAACTTTATACCATCAGAGCCAGACCGCTTAGTATGCTTAATCTTTTCAAGCTGAACTTGTGTATCCATAAATAACTGCATCCTTTGAACCTCCAAATCCTTAGCAAACTGCATCCTCTGCTTCTCCAGTTCCACCATTTGTCTCTGTTTCATCCCTTCAACTCTCTCATATATCTCTCCAAACCTCCCTATAGCCTTCGCCAGCCTCCTCATCCCATCCTCTTCCCAACTCTCCTCAGTCATCTCCATATCCTCCTCCTCCTCGTCATCATAATCCTCTTCCCCTCCTCCTGCCGCAGCAGCAGCAGCTACCGCCGAATAATTTCTCCTGAAACACGAATCATCAAAAGCCGGCAACTGCCGCTTCTGAGGCAGACTAACCGGTGTCACCACCGCCGATCTCCGGTAAGGCAACGGCACCCCCATAGGCGGAGACGACATCGGTAAAGGCAAAGGAGACACCATCAGCGGCGTAGCTTTTTTATCCGAGTTTCCAATCAACAGATCAAGCCGTTCAAAGAAAGGCCAGGATGACGTTAGGGTTCCGTTAGACTCAACGATTTTGGCCTTCTCAACTTTGTACTTCTTTTTCAAGGTATCAATCCGATTCTTACATTGAACATCTGTTCTGCGAGTTTTCAAGGTATGACCGTGGAGGGCATTTACGGCATCGGAGACTTGTTGCCAATCCTTTTGACGTAGATTTCCACGGTTCAACTCCATATAACGGCGTCCCCAAGCATCAACAAGCGTCCATGTAGCTTGTTCACTCCAACAATCCTCACGGAAGGGCAACGGCCTTGACGACATGGCTACCTGTGTGGAGGAATCGGTAATTTCACCCATCGATGGAAAGAAAGAAGAAGAGAAGAGAAAACGACGACCGGAGAATGAGGGGAGAAAGAGGAGAGGGTATAAAGGATTATCGCCGGTTGACGATTGGAAAAGCGCGTGAGCCGCATGAGTAGGAGAGTGTACGGAGATGATGACATAAGAAAAGGGGAAGTCGCCGGGAATGGCGCGTGAAAGTTACGACAGACGGCAACAGCACGGAAGCTTTGCGTTACGTAATTAGAATTGGAATTGTCGATTTGATTATTTTTCAGTAAATAATTTTCATTTTTTCAGGTAAGCGTGTGTGTTCTGTGTATTTGTCGGGTGTGATGTCGACGGAACGGAGAAACGGGGATGGCTCGATAATGACAAACTTCGGAATTCGCTCACAGTTTGCTGCTTCTCAACTAATCTCTTTCTTTAATTTACTATCATACCAAAATTTTTAAAAGATTATATTAGAAAAAAAGTAAAATATATACGTAGAAAATTAAAAATTGTCAAACACACACACAAATTTAGATCATAAATTTTAAAAATTTTACTTTAAAAAAAATAATGTCACACAAAATAATTCGAAGAGAATACCTCATCTTTATATACTCTCTTCATTTCAAAATAAGTGTATTATCAAGACAATGCATGCTCTTTAAAAAAAATATCATTTAGGACGTAAAATTGAACATCACATTCCACTTTTCTTTTTTTTATTTAAATTGACCCGACCAATTGGAATGATTCTTTTAGTTTATAAATAAAACATATAAAAAGAGTTTGAATCGAACCGAATAACTTTAACATATATGTTAAATTTAAAAATATTTTATATCCAAAGTCAAGAATATAAGATCTTTTTGCCATCATATTATATGATCTAGTTTTTTAACCGATGAAACCAATTAATTTTCTTGGCAATTAAAGTTAGACGGCAACTCCAAAATGTAGTCATGATGAATATATATTGTTCTTATCAGTCTCAAATGGACAAATGGATGATTTTAGACCACAAATTTTAAAGAATCATCCTTTTTTTCTTCTTAAAAATCATCTTAAACAGTCAAATCAAAGGATTTTAAAAACACAGGAGTTAGCAACCAACGCCACACCTACCCACCCTTCCAGGCCTCCAGCCCCCTCCCACCTCCAACCCGACTTGTAGGGGGAGGAGGGGCCCTTCAAGCCCCTTCCCCCCCAAGGGCCACAAGGATGGGGCCGACCCCCCCTCCAAGCCCCCTCCCCCTAGGCCACAAGCCCCAAGGCAAGGGTCGACCCCCCCTCCCCCCCTAGGCCCTGCCTGCCCAAGGAGGGGGCTGACCTCCCGCTCCAAGCCCCACCCCTTCCTAGGCCCCAGGCCACCCAGAAGAGGGGTTTGCCGACTCCCCCCCCCAGGCCCCCCTAATGAGGGGGTCGACTCCCCAGCCCTCCCCCCCCAAAGGAGGGGTGGGGGCCGACTCCCCCAGGCCCACAAGAAGGGGAGAGGGCCGACTCCCCCAGGCCCCCCCCCAAGGAGGGAGCCCCCCCCTCATGCCCCCCCAAGCCCCCCTAAGAGGGGGGGTCGACTCCCCAGCCCC
>JBCEWC010001878.1:0-37796 GCA_038996855.1 Solanum aculeatissimum | reverse complement strand
AGTGTGTAGAATATCCGAAAGAAATATTTCTGCTAGGTTGAAAATCTCAAAAGAGGTGGCCTAGGCAAAAATGAGGATAAAAAAACACCCCCCCCCCCTCTCCACAACTACATTGTGACTTGATCCTCTTCATTGAGGTACGTAGGCAATTGGAATTATATTCTAAGTTCAGTTGCATGAATATAAAAAAAATTATATGTTCCCACTTGATTCCACATGGGCGCATACCCCTATGGAATGCGAGCTTCTTCAATAGCATGCTTGAAGTCTTCAAATTTGGCCAAGTTTTCAAGTTGAAGTTTTAAAATTCCTCAAGTATGCAAGTTGAAGTCTTCAAATTATTCATGTATGCAAGTTGAAGTCTTCAAATTCTTCAAGTTTGCAAGTTGAAGTCTTTGACCCTCAAGTATGCAAGCTAAAGTCTTCAAATTATTCATAAATGCAAGTTGAAGTCTTCAAATTCTTCAAGTTTGCAAGTTGAAGTCTTCGATCCTCCAAGTATGCAAATCAAAGTCTTCAAATCCTCCAAAAATACAAATCAAAGTCTTCAAAGACTTCGCAGTCTTCAAATCCTTCAAGTATGCAAGATGAAGTCTTTGAATTCTTCAAGTATGCAAGTTGAAGTCTCAAATTCTTTGAGTTTTCAAGTTGAAGTGTTCAAATCAATCAAGTATGTATATAGAAGTCTTTAAATCCTCCAAATTTGTGATTTGAAGTCTTCAAATTTTCTTCTTTTTTTTAAAGTTGAAATTTCAAATTCATCATGTTTATAAGTCAAATTCTTTAAAGTTGTTGGGTTTGAAAGTCAAAGTCTTCAAGCCTTGACCTTTAAATTTACTTTTCTTAAGGTGAAAATGAGTAATTATCACTTTGTATCGTGAGAATTCCCTCAAATTGTCTTTCTTGGGGCAAAGACGAGTATTCATCCTTTCATGCCGCGAGAATATTCCTAAATTGTCATGCCTTAAGGTGGATAAAATTTGTCCCTTTGCACCTTATGCTGGCCTTTTTGCGAGTTTATCCTTAAAGGGATCTCTAAATTTTCATACCTTAAGGTGGACAAAACTTGTCCCTTTGCACCTTAAGATGACCTTTTCGTGGGGTTAATCTTTAAAAGGATCTTTAAATTTTCATGCCTTAAGGTGGACAAAATTTGTCCCTTTTCACCTTAAGCTGACATTTTCACAAGTTTATCTTTAAAAGGATCTCTAATTTCATGCCTTAAGGTGGACAAAATTTGTCCTTTTGCACCTTAAGCTGAACTTTTCGTGGGGTTTATCTTTAAAATGATCTCTAAATTTTCATGTCTTAAGGTGGACAAAATTTATCTCTTTGCACCTTAAGCTGATCTTTTCGTGGGGTTTATCTTTAAAAGGATATCCGAATTTCCATGCCTTAAGGTAGGAAAAATTTGTCCCTTTGCACCTTAAGCTGGCCTTTTCACACCTTATGTTTAAACATTTGGAACCTTGTAACGCCTCGAATTTGTGATCTCATACGTTCAAACATTGTAAAGTCTCGAATTGGTGATCCCTCATGTTTAAACATTTGGAACATTGTAGACTCTCGAATTGATGATTTGATATATTTAAACATTTGGAATATTATAAAGCCTCGGATTTGTGATCTCATATGTTTAAACATGTGGAATGTTGTAAAGCCTCGAATTGGTGATCCCTTATGCTTAAACATTTGGAACATTGTAATGCCTCGAATTGGTGATCTCATATGTTTAAACATTTGGAACATTGTAAAGCCTCGAATTGGTGATCTCTCATGTTTAAACATTTAGAACATTATAAAGCCTTGAATTGGTGATCTCATATGTTTAAACATTTGGAATATTGTAAAGTCTCGAATTGGTGATCTTATATATTTAAACATGTAGAATATTATAAAACCTCGAATTGGTGATCTCGGGGCGTGAATATGAATTCATCCCTTCACACCTCAAGACTATATTCTTGTGCTATGATGGAGCTCTCCATTATGTGATATCCATGAAATAAATATTAAATTCATGACCCTACAAAAAAAAGGGAGAAAGATATGGACAAGATATAAATGAATTACCTGGCAACAAACGATCTTGAATGACCAGAAAGCATAGCAAAGTTGATGATTCACAAACTAAAAGAAGGTCCTTTTATAGAGTTGCATGGAGGACGTTCCCTTCTCCAAAAGAAACTCAAAGTGAGAAGGTCATATCACACTTCAAATAGAAGATGAAATATATTTTGACAAGGCAGCCAAAAGGAATTTATGAAGTTGAAAAAGAGAAGGAGAATATCACTAAATGGACATATTGTAAATTTTTGTTGTCATACCAGAGGTTTACTACTAATAAGATTAAAAGTCAATATTTAATAAAAGTAAACTCAATTAATTTAAAGAAAGTTAGAAGGTGATTGAAAAGGACAACTTGGTCCATTAATCGGTGGGGTCCACCATGATTCAACTTATTCAAAAAAAAGTTCTAAAAGCCATGAAATCTTACGTTACAAGATGCACAGATGATAGTTACCCGGGATAAAATTAAGTGAATACTTTAAGCCTATTCTTTAAGAAATAAAATATCTTGACAAGATTTGAAGTAGGAGGTATTTGTAATTATATAAAATTTGTTAAATATAAATTTTATAAAATAATTTAAATTATATTAAATTTAAAATATATTAGTCCAAATAAATATTATGGATTAATATAATTTGATTAATTAATTAAATTCAATAAAATATGAATTTGATTAAGAGTTCAAATTCATTTATTTGGGCTACAAAAGATGATCAACTTTATTAGGCTCAATATCCTCTCTTCCTAGAGGCCCACTTGATGTCACGTGTTGGATGACATGACATGCCAAGTCAAATAAAGAAGTCAATAGGATCATATCATGTGTCAAAATGACATGACATTCTTATCTCAATCAAAGGTCAATAAAAATATGTCACATGTACGAATGATGTATCCCAACCAATCAAATATCGTCATGTCATTTGAAAGGAAACTTATTCCTATCACTTTTCCTGCGTCATATCACCTTAAATCAGATTGGCCAGAAGAAAGTCTGATTCCATCATAATTTCTCTATTCTACAATTGTATATTGGGGTCCTCATAATTCAGAATTTACATTCAAGAATTCTAACAAGAAGCTAGAGAGAGCTCGTGGATCAAACACGTAGATTTCTCTACAAGCAACAAGTTCAAGAATGCATCAAAATCAAGACCACCGAATTCAAGAACAAGCCTAAAAACCCTTGAATTCAAGCACAAGTCAATATCAAGTTCAAGAACAAATCCATATCAAGTTCAAGTCTACATCAAATCTATAAATCTGGATCAAGACCACCGAATTCAAGAACAAGCACAAAAGCCCTTGAATTCAAGTACAAGTCAAGATCAAGTTCAAGAACAAATTCATATCAAATTCAAGTTCAAGTCTACATCAAATCCATAAATCAAGATCAAGACCACCGAATTCAAAAACAAGCACAAAAGCCCTTGAATTCAAGTACAAGTCAAGATCAAATTCATCAAGTTTTACAAGATTCAAGATTAAGCTATAGAGCCCTTGAATTTATATTTGAAAAGACGAATTAAAGGATTCATAGAGATTATAGAGCTCACTCCTTGAAATAAAATACAACGATTGTAGCAATAGTTTTCGTTCCTTGATAATTATTTTCTCGACACGAATTTTATTGTCATACAATAGTGTCCTCATATTAATAGTGATTTTTTTCACATATGATTGAATTCATGTATAGGACTTGTAAAACCTTAAAGAAGTCTTGTTGCTCACAAATCGTATGAACTATTTGTCGTATGAATTGTGTGACTAGTTATTATCACGTTGGCTTGAGTCTTGTCCATTATGTGCAAAGTGAGAGATGTAAATTTTTTTGGATCGTTGGTCACCCATCTTAACCGATCCAATTTGATTCAATCTTACCTGATGCAATATATTATTTATCTTTGGAAAAGAATTAATTAAAGACAATTAATTTGTAATAATTGCACTTCGATTTTTTGATAGACTTAGTCGACTTTGAGATTGTTTCAAGTTAGTAGCAAATTAATATATTTTACTGTAAATTTAAGATACACATATCGTTATTTTTGCTCTAAATTTCTTACATGTATAAAAATTAAGTTTTAATTTCAATTATTAATACGTGAGATTGATATTCTAAAAATGAATTTAAAATTCTAAATCCTTGTCAAATTTTTCCACTGTATCAGTTCTTTTATATTTCATGATTCATGAATCCAACTCAACAAATTTAATTAAAAAATAAAATCACATGTAGGTCCATAATGTGACCCAAGTACAATACCTCACGAGAAATATCAAATATGTGGAGGACCAAAAGTTGGGGTCCTTTTTGTTTCTTTTATTATTATTTTTTTTTAGAAAAATAAATTAGTGGTAAGAAATTAACGTAAGATATTTGCACTCCCAAGAAAAACAAAAAGAAAACATTTTTATTACTACTCACTTTAGACAAGTGGATATTGATAAAGTTCAATTAAATTCATAATTATTAGCATAGAATATAAATTTAAAGAAAATACTTTTAAATTATGTAAAATTAAACAAAATATCCTCAATAAATAGTTTGATCTAAAAACATTTCTAGCATTAATAATGTAAATTTATAACATCCTTATTATTATTTAATATGTCAAAAATATTTTTTATCTAAATAAATATATTATTTCATTTCTTTTTAACTAAATTCTTTTTTTAATAATATTTTTTTCTTACAAATGATTCTCCTACTTTTATTTTAAAAAAATTAAGAGACAAATATTTTTGTTTTTATTAGAATTATCTTTATCATTATTGAAATAAAATTAATAATGAGCTTAAATGACCTATATTATCAATTAACAAGGTATATGTAGTCATTCTATTTTAATTGATAAAATGAGATTAAGAAAAAACTAAAATTACTTATTTTTATTAGTAATAAAAATTCTAAAAGAAAAGAAACACGAATATGATTCTTTAAAAATAATATTTTTATTAAGAATAAATATATTTAAAATACAAAAATAAAATATTTATTAGAAAAAGAATAATTTTTGACCCATTAAAAAATAATATGAACATTTTTATAGCAAATTATTAGCGATAGGATATTTTTTAGCCAAACTATTGACAATTAGGGACCTTTTTAGAACAAATTATTAATTGAGAATATTTTTTTTTAATTTCATATAGCTAAAATATATTCTTGACCCTTTCTCTTTGAACTTTATAGTAAATGTATAAATTTATAACTTTAAAATATAATAACAAAATTTAATAAAATTTCAAAAAAAAATAATTTCATAAAATTTAAATCTTGAATTCATCCCTTCTTGAAATTCTAATTAACATTAAGAATAAAGATTAAAATTTTAATGGAACAATTCTAACTTCAAATTATTTAAATTTCAAATCATAATAGATGTGAGCTCTAAATTTGTCTAATAAGATTCTGATTAACGCTAAAATTCAATTTCCTGGGCATTGAAGCCACCTGGTACTTTATCCGTGGCATTGCTTTCGCTGGACCCCACACTCTCCAACTTCTTTATTTTTAATAAAATAATTTTTAAAATTATATAAATATTTAAAAAATAAAAACCATTTAAGATTATAATTTTTTTTAAAAACAATTCTAAATATAATATAAAGTACGGAAAAGGGTCAAAATTGCTCCTGAACTATGCAAAATAGATCACTTATACCCTCCGTTAGATTTTTGGACCAAAAATATCCCTGTCGTTATCTTAATAGACCACAAATACCCCTCAAGGGTTAACAACACACATGTGACAAGTCATGTGGCACTAATTCCTCCACCTAAGCTGTCAACTAGGATATCATATAAAATTAGATTTTTTTTTAAGAAATAAATAAAAAATAATTAAAAAAATATTTATTAAATTTTAAATTAGTAGAAAATATATTCTATGATACTAAAATTTAATAAATATTTTTTTAATTATTTTTTATTGATTCCTTAAAAAAAACCTAATTTTATATATGATATCCTATTTGGCAGCTTAGGTGGCGGAATTAGTGTCACATGGCTTGCCACATGTGTGTTATATAACCCTTGAGGGGTATTTGTGGTCTCTTAAGATAACGGCAGGATATTTTTGGTCCAAAAATCTAACGAAGAATATAAATGATCTATTTTGTATAGTTCAGAGATAATTTTAATCCTTTTCCGTATAAAGTAAAATAGTATGACATAAAATAAAACCGTATATTAGAATTATGCCCACCTCCGCTCCCTAATAGCCACCAGTCTCTCTTCCCACAGTTATACACAACAAACACACTCATTTCTGGAGAAAACAAAAATATAATCATCATACTTATTTTCTGTTTTTTCTTGAACCCCAGTTGGGTAAAAAGCTTCAAACTTTAGTTATGGAGTCTTTAACAGGGTCATCACTAAAAGGGGTTTGTTTGGATAAGGTTTTACATAAACACAAAGGTTTATCTTTGAGTAAAAAATCAGAAATTTGCTTTCTTGGATTGTCAAGTTTCAAGATTGTTAGTATCAGCTCATGTTCTGTTCAGAACAAATCTATTCAGCCTATTTCTTGTGCTTCTGATTCTCAGGTAATAGTATTTAGCTTCAGTTTCATTTGGGGGTTGATTTATGTACTCAATAGTTTTATGTTGGGAAATTTTTTTTAGTCTTGTTGACATGTTTCTAGTTTACAATTAATTTATTTGTTTCTGTCTACTTAAATTTGAGTAGAAAGGTGTTGGCTTGCAATATGATGCAAAATGTGTAGAGTTAAAATTGTTCAACTCAAAGTGAAGTTAGTTTCAATTTGTATGCATTGTTTGATTAGGCAAAAGTTTGAGAAAAAGGGAAGATTTTTTAAATCTAAAAAGAAATCTTATACATTTATGTGACTATGAATCATTTGATTAAAGAATCATGGGACATCAAAGGTGGTAAGTTGATTGTTGGTTTTTATTCAACGTAAAAGAGGAATTTTAAAGTTAAGTTATTTCTAATCACAGAAAGATTTACATTTTTTGGGATAGACTAAAAAGAAAAGTGTGTGACGGAGGGAGTAGATGTTTTTTATTCTAATGATACTTTACCAAGAACATGATGCTATAGTTCCTAAACTCATGTGTTTTCTTGTTCTGTTAATGTAAATAGTATACTAATATTAGGATATCATTCAAGTTGAATCTTTGGTTCATTTATATAGAAATGTCATCTGCACTAACTGGATGAAGATTTTCTTTTCTTTCCTTGAGCAAAACTATTCAATATAATTGATGTTCAACTTTTAAATCATTCAGATACATACTCAGAGTGAAGAAACAGAAACAGCTGATACAAGTAAGTCAATCCACTTGTGACATTGTCTTAGATGTAGGAATTATTTTTTATTGTACCTTAATCTTGTCCAAAATATTAAATCAACTTGATATTGTCGTTTTCTTTCTAGATCAATCCGAACCAGTTCGCGTAAAATTTCAATTGAATAAAGAATGCTCCTTTGGTCAGCATTTTCACATAGTGGGCGATGATCCAATGCTTGGTTCATGGGATCCATCAAATGCAGTGCCACTTGAATGGTCAGAGGGACATGTCTGGAACGTCGAGTTGGTAAAAACATGTTGCTAATCGATCTTTATTTATGGATAATGTTATAATTATCTTAAGGATTTTCTAATTTTAGGATATCCCAAGTGGAAAAATCATCAGCTACAAGTTCATTATGACAGTAGATGATAAGTCTATCTTGTGGCAACAAGGCCCTGATCGAATTCTTCAAACATGGGAAACGAAGAACACGATAACAGTTTCTGAAGATTGGGACAATGCTGAGCTGCAGACAATTGTAGAAGAGGAACCTGGTGCAGAACAATCTACAGTTAGTCCAGAAATTTTAATAGCTGAGAATCTGGTTCCACCGTCAGTTGTAGACCTAGAAGATGATGTAGACAAGGAAAAAACTAATGAAGTTCTAGCTATAGTCGCAGAAAATATCGCTGAAACAAACGAGGATGAGAACACTGGTCAAAATGAGGACACCACAATGGAAGCAAAAGCTATTGGCGAGAATGAGGAGTTTTTGTTAAGCTCAAAAAATGAGTCCATCTTAGTGGAGGATGAAAGAGTTCCCGTGTTGGTTCCTGGCTTAACACAAGTTTTGACCTCGGAGTTTCACGGGGACAAAGTTGTTGAGAGCTCACTTGGACCAAATAGTGAAGAGTTGAATGAAGTTCACATGGAAAAAGTTGTTGCTGAGGGCTCAATTGGATTGAAATCGGAGGAGTTCAATGTGACAGAGGTAACTGCTTAACACCTCTTAAAAGTCTCTTTCTTTATAAGTTGGCAAGTGATGATGACCCCTTACATATCAGTTAACCTTGATATGTGTATGGAGGAAGAAGTGTCTTTAGCAAATGTAGTTCCTCTCAGTTTATCTTCATAATAAATAAGCTCTCATACAATGATATAGATACATTTTACCAGTTGATATCGAGTCATTTGTACTTGATGTGCTTGAATTACCTAGAATGAACATATATTTCCTTTCTCAAAATTCTTTCTCATAGCAGAATTTCTTGATCACATTGTAAAAATGGATGTTCTTAGAACACAAACTAAAACTTGTAATCTCATTTTGTCCGCGTGATGTGATATTTTGTCCACGAGATGATCACATTAGGGTGATCCCTTTGTCAACGGATGCTCTAACTGCACTCATTGTCTCTGAAGGATGAGAACCAACTATGTAACATCTACATCGAGAATCCAAGTATTGTATACCTCACTAGTCCTATTTAGAAGATATAATCGTCGGACATGCATGGTTCGGTTCCATTTGTATACTTGGTGTTATCTGGCATATCTCAACTAATCATAGGCCTTTTACCTAAACTGTTGAACCTTTTATGAGACTTTCATTACATAGCTTATTTAAAGTTCTAATTTTTATTGTAAGTTTCTTTCTTTGTCAATTCTGATATGTTGTCACTTTTAAATGTCCAGTTGAGTACAAACGAAGCGGTAGCGACCGATATAACACATCCTAGAGAGACCCCAGAAAAGGTGATACTTAATGTGAAGCAAGAAGTGACAAGAGGGAATGAAGAAGATGTAGAAAAGTCTGAATTGGTTGAAGGAGGAGGAGATTGGTCCAATGGAAATCCCAATAATGTCTTTGTAAGTGATATACGAAGGGGTAAAAAAACTCTGTTGAAGTTCTTTGCTAGTTTGGGTTTCTTTAAAGTAGAGCTTGAAGGCTGAAAACTAGCTCATAGAGAAGGAAAAAAAGGTTGTGTATATCACCTAATAATGAATGATGGTCCTCTTTTTTCCCTTTTGGTATGAGGCTATGTGTACTATATTTTGTTCCAATAAATATTACTACTATTTTCTAAGTATTTCCTCCACTTCAATTTGTTTTCTGGTTTTCGATTCTCCTTCGAATAGGTCGGGAAGGAGAAAGGAAGATTAAAATGCCAACAGACAATTATTATATTAAATTTATCCGATAGTCTCCCTTTTGATAACATCCCGTGACAAATTCACTGAGTGGGCAAATTGTCAATCTCTCAACTATGTAATGTACTTTATTTACTTTATTTGTTGAGTTACGAGTGGACATTTTACCAAAGATTTCTGATATACCTTTATATAGTTTTTGTTGTAAGAAGTATATATTCAGGTGGATGCATGGTGGGCAAATTTAGGTTGACTCTCCATTCATTAGATAAAGAAGATTACCATGTGGAATTTGTTCAGTTCCATGGGCTCAGGTCAAATAAACCTTAAGAAAATAAAGGAGATTTTTTATTCTTATGATTTAACTAAAAGATGTATAGAATTTATTAACATGTCATTTCATTTTGCGGTCTTAAATACGAAAAATTAAAATTAACTCAAAAATGAAAAAGCATGTTCTTTTAAAAGTGGATTAACAATGAAACGATGAACAAATTGAAACAGTGAGCATATGTTATATTCCCTTCGTCTAACAATACATGTCCATTATTGCTTTGACACATAGATTAAGAAGCATAAATAATAAGAATAATTTTATCAAAATTACTCTTATTAAATATAAGTTATCTAAATATTAAAAAATAAAATACTATTTAATGACAAAAGAAAAACAGATAAAATAATAATTATTCATTAATTTTATAAATTGAACAAGTCCTATCCAATATTTTAAAATAACATAATAGATAAATAAAAATAAAGGGAGGAAATATGTTCTAACCCCGATCCCACCAAATGCTGCATTAAAAGAGCACCATTATTACTGTACACTATTAAATCCACTCGTATAGGTAACCAGATACATATCTGTTCACAACTCCCAATGTTTTCTTGTTATTATAACCCCAATTTGTTTGAGATATCACTAGGAAGTCTCCCCACCCAACGTAACGCCTACGCTGTTCCCTTGGCCTTTTGCCGACTATCGAAGATATTCACATCTTAAGATTAGTAATTACATTTTCGGCAATTGTTGAAGATCTAATCCACTATACCAATAGAGTCATAGTACAATGTGTATTTAGTTTGGAAGGCAAAGAATGAGTAAGCGCGTGTTTGCAAGTGTTTTTGTTTTAACTTTTTTTTAATTAGGAAAGTGTAAACAACATCAAAAAAATTCGGTGAATTGTATGAGCCTCACATGATTTAATATATTATTGACATTTTTATTATAATTAATTCGGGTCAACGTTGACCTGAGTTCCTTGCCTATTGCGTTCATGACATAGTAATCACTTGACTGATCTTTTTATTAAGATTGACTCATTTTTCAACTCAATTCTCTATCTTCAAAGTTCAATATCTCAAGATAGGGGGCTCCAAATTAAATTATTCTAGTAGTGTTTGGTTCGAAATTGACATGGGTACGTGTGGGAGTGATCAGGGAATCTTGAAAATCGCCAAAAAGATGTCATTTCCGCCCCATAGTGGGCTATCCTCCTATTTAGTTTCTCTTTAATGGTGATTTTATTGCATGGGTTAGATTTCTTTTTTTTCAAGCATCAAACTACAACACAAATTCAGTAAGTCGATTGGGACATTTTGATAGAGTCAATTTTATGATTTCTGACGCAGGTCCAATTTTGGATCTTCCTTCAATTAAATTTGATATCAAAACGTCTGTATTAATGTGGTAATCGTTATTTTGTTAGTGTGATGGTATTTGAAAGTGTTTCAGAAGCGAATAGCTCTTGTGCGGTGAATCAAGAGCATGTCTGATCTACTTTGAGGTAGGATATCATTTCTTGATTGGGCTTTATTAGATGATGTTTAGTATGAATTGCATATGATTTAGAATTGTATTTGCCTGATATTCAATTTTCTTCTATTTTATCCTATTGTCTTGACTCCTAATTAAGCCTTAAACTCGTACAGTCCCGTGAAATTCTTAATTTAGGCTTGTGGTCTTGCATGTGATATGACTTAGCATGTATATCTTTATTAGGGGTTGTACGAGTGGTTGTAGGCTAGATATGAGCCTTAGATGTTTTAGGATGAGCTTTATTGTCCTTGTAGTTAGGTATGGTTTCTAGTAGGAATGGTTTCAGATGATATATCATGTGTTGTGATATGTGGTCAACCCTTGTGATTTAACCCACTTGGCAGCTTAACTCTCTTAGACTCAGCCTACTATTTGCCTACCCTTGATTCGGTCACAACACAAATTCTGACTACGAAATTAGAACACAAGCATGTACAGAAACGAATTCCCAACTTTGTTATTCAACTCGTGCCAACAAAGAAGCACACAAATACTTAGCCTACAAAATTCGTCTCATGCCCAGTCATGTGCCAACCATATGCCTGCTAACTCAATTGACATCCCCAACTGATAGGCATATTTAAAATTCGAATATACAAGTTTATCCAAACATGTTGACATGTCAAAAATGGCTAAGAACTCAAAATAATCGCCAACTGCCCACGCATGGCATGGCACATGCGGCCAACCTTCAAATTTGGCGCCAATGCCTTGCTCTTGGCGCCCAGATTTGTTTATGCCCTGCATGCCTGTGTCATGCCCAGACCCTGCACACGTGTTTGTGCCATGGCACAGGTCCTGCCCTGTACAGCTTGTCATTGGGGTCTGACTTCCTGCACCTTTGACCTTGCCCAACACTTAGTCTCAAACTTGTCTAGCCACGACCTTGCCACGTCATAGCCTTGCCTTGCCTTAGCTTGCCCAGCTTTGTCATGCCTTAGCCACGTTCAGTCTTGCATTGTCTTAGCTTACCCAACCCTTGCCTTGCCTTAGTCACGTCCTGCCTTGCATGCCTTAGCCACGCCACTACCAAGGTCTTTCTTAGCTAAACTTGATCTTGACTGAAGTCAAGGGGCCTTGGCTAGGCTCATCAGGTAAATCACTAGTCAAGCCCGAGCCGCTCAAACCATCAGGTTGAGGGTCTGACAAACTTCCCCCACCCGATGATCTCATTGTCCTCGATAAGGTAGAATGCCTGATCCGACCAGGTTGTTTTGGTGTAACAGTATCAAGGTATTCTTTGATCTGATCCTCGAACTGTCACAAGGATATTGTCTTCTCCCAGGTTGCATCACATTCCTGTTTGCCCTTCCAATGAATCAAGAACTCAGTCTGCCTGCTCTTCTTGTGATATCCAACCAGCCTATGATCTAGAATCTTCTCAATCTGATCTTCAAAATATGCCCGCACCACAAGTGGAGCACGCCTTGGCGCCGACCTTGTTGGATCTTTGGCATCTCCATAGAAAGGCTTTAAAAAGCTCATATGCAATGTGGGGTGAATTTTAAGTCTTTCCGGAAGATTTAACTTATATGCAACTTCACCCACTCTTTCAACCACTTCAAAAGGATCATCATATTTTGCAATCAGTGAACGATGCACTGTTGTGCTACTCATTTACTTCCAAATTTGTGGAGCCAATTTTAGCAACACTTTGTTCCAACTTGGAATTCCAAAGCACGCCGACCCTGATTAGCATACTTCTTCATTAACACTTTGTCCCCAACTTGGGAGGAGTATTGAGCACCGATATGGAGCGAGTACATAATTACTCTAACTCATTAACTATGTTGCCAGCATATGATAGTCGCGCAGTTAACTCTAATGACTCGTGTCCCAAAATTATTTTGGATCCAAGAGAGAGAATTGATCGTCCTTCACCTTGGAAAGTTTAGGACGAACATGGCAACGACGTCACCTTCGTTGTGCATCACCAAAGTAAGGTGGTGGGGATTGAATGTCGGTTAAAAGAAACTCCTAAGCAAACCTTGACTGAGCATATTATGTTTTAAATTGAGTTGCATAACACTGAGTCTATTTTTTAAACACGATTTATTTAAAACTTGCATATATATTGAGTTGAGTCATGAGATGATGATTTGAGTTTTGAGTTGAGTTGAGTCGAGTTTTACCTATTTCCTTGAGTTATTTTACATACCAATATATTTCATGTACTGACATCTATTTGGGCCTACATCGTTAATGATGCAGATATAGGTGATAGAGAACTTTAGCAGGTGCATCGTTGAGGTCCAAATTTCCTACATTCAGATTTGGTGAGCCCTCCTTGCTATTTGGAGGAGCTACTTTATCTTTCAATTGAGTAACTTTTATTTACTTCTTTGAACTAAGGTAGTCATGGTCTGTCATGGTACCATCTAGATTGATAGATAGAGGCTTCATAAACATTTGAGTAGAGGATTGTTGATTGTTATTTATTTTTTCAAACTTGATCATTGGAAACTATTATTATGATAGAGCTTTATTTATCTGTTCGATGACTATTATGAGTATTCTTCCACTGTTGAGTATTGATGTGATGATGAGGCCAGGTAATTCTCTTGGGGAATCAGCAATGGTTCTTCAAGTGCCGATCAAGTCAAGGGTACCCTCTCGGGGCATGACATCAAGCATATGATGAAACTTCACCTAAAAATAACTTGTCAAAAATATTTAATTATATGTGACAAGAATAGCTCAAGAATACACACCTCAAAGCTTTTGGGTCCAACTTGATAAATGTGTTGTCACAACTTAATTCTATTATCTGTAATTGGGTCAATCCTTTCGATCTAACTCACTTAGATAGTCTAGCATCCCTAGACTCAAACCTTTTTTCTTTGTATTGATCTACTTCAATACTTAGTCAATGACTACGAAATAAGAACAACACAAGTACGTATAGGAATAAGTCCCAACTTTGTATAAACTCGTATCACAAAAAAGCACACAAATACTTTAGCCTTACAAAATTCACCAAAGTCCACTCTCTGTCTGAGACTGATCTGCTTGTGCTTTTTAAATAGAAAACAACACCTGATTACATGTCAAGCACAAGCTTACAATTCAGTTGACATCCCCAACTATAGGCTTAATTCAAAAATCAAATTAACAAGTTTGTCTACAATACTAACAAACCTATAACGGCTAGAAACTATCAAAACTGACAAATTATCCACACATGTGTAAGGAACACGCAGGTAGCCTTCAAATATGGCGTTAATCCCTACCTTAGGTGCTCAATTTTGCATCTACCTACATATATGTGCCACGTGCAAGTCCTGTCCTGTATAAATCATCATTATTGTCTAGTTTCTTGAGCTATTGTTATTGCCCAGTACTTAGCCCGTGAACTTATTTAGTCACGATCACAGTCTTGTCTTGCCTTAGCTTTGCCCAGCCCTTTATCATGCCTTAGTCATGTCTTGCCTTGCATGCTCTTGTCGCGCAAATGCTAAGGTTTTCCTTCAATTAAACTTAATCTTGACCGAAGACCTTGGACCTTAGTTAAGTTCATCATGTAAATTTGTAGTCAATCCCGAGCCACTCGAACTATCAAGCTGAGGGTCTAACAAACTTCTCCCACCAGATGAACTCGTTGTCGTCAATGAGGCAGAATCTAAGTATTCTTGAATCTTGTCCTCGAATAGCCACAATGATAATCCTACTCCCTAGTTGCATCACACGTTTGTTTTTCTTTCCATTGAACCAAAAATTCTATTTGCCTATTTTTCTTGCTTTGTCCCAAAGTCTTATGATCCAGAATCTTCTCAATCTATTTTTTGAATTATGTCCGCACAACAGGAGAATCACATCTGGTCTCTAACTTTGTTGGATCCTCAGCATGTTCATGAAAAGTCTTTAGATAGCTCACATGAAATGAAGGGTGGATCTTTAGTCTTTCCGGCAAGTTCAATCAGTAAGCGACTTCACCTATTTTTCTAAAATTTTGAAAGATTTGTCATATTTTGAAATCATCCCATGATAAATCATTTTGCTACTAATTTTCTTTCATATTTATGGAGTAAGTTGAAATAATACATTGTCTCCAACTTGGAATTCCAAAGCACGTTGATATTGATTAGCATGCTTTTTTATCCGTTTTACTGTCTTTCTCAAGCTATTTTGCACTTTATATAGCAATTCTTACTTTTCTCAGGCATACATGTAAGCAATAGGACCCTCCTCAACCTCATTGGGTATGTTATTGTTGTACTTGTAAGCAGTAGGATATTTACCTTGTGACTTATATTTAGCGACTTCCTATGGTATGTTAAGATGTTTGTCGAACACCTACCCAAAAGGACTTTTCTCTATTGCTGAAAATTTATGCAAGTTGTAACAAAATTGTGCACTGTCTAACAACTCAGTCCCATTCCTCTGACTTGCAGTCACATAGTGTCTGAGATATTCTTCAAGTATATGATTGATTCCTTAAGTTTTTCCAAGTTTGTAGGTGATTTTGCATTGAGAACTTCAAATTAGTGTCAATTAATGATGAACAAAGCTGTCCAAAATTGACTAGCATCACGATCACTCACAATATCCAATGGAATATCAAAATTATCCACATTGTTCGTATTGACAACAAACTTCATACTGAGTGGATACACCCTCCAAGATTAAAGATAATGGAGTACTGCCACCAACTCCTTTTCATGAGCAAAATATCTTTGCTCCGTAGAATTTAATTTTCTACTCAAATATAACATAATGTTCACTCTGGACTAGCATACTCCCAACAACATAATTAGAGACGTCAGTGTGCACTTCAACTGGAAGATCAATGTCAGGCAACCACAATATTGATTCAGAAGCAATGGTCTTCTTTAATGAGTTGAAAGTCTTCTCTCTTAATTTTTATCAAGTCCAGTTTACGTTATTCTTAAGTAAATTCATTATAAGGCAGCGTTTTCAAATAACTTGCAATGAACTTTCAATAATAGTTTGCAAGTTTCAAAAATAATCTTAGTTTCTTAACCTCATTGGGTGCCTGCCATTCTATAATTATTTGCACTTTCTTCGGGTCCATACACACTTGATCTTTGCTCACAAAATAGCCTAGAAATTTAATTTTGCTTCTAGAAAATTCACACTTTTTTTTATTTTGACATAGAGTTGATACTCTCTAAGTCGTTGAAACACCTTTCTCAAATGCAGCAAATGATCTTCTAGAGTCCTACTATATATGACTATATCATCAGAGTAGACTAGTACAAAATCAAAGATATTCATAAATAATATTGTTCATTAAGTTGCAAAAAGTAGTTAGGGCATTAGTCAATCCGAACGGCATTACAAGAAATTCATAACTACCATATATAGTTACACAAGTGATTTTGGGGAATCCACCTCGACTGTACGAACTTGCCAATAGCCAAACCTTAAATGTATCTTAAAAAAGAAACTAGTCTTAAATAGCATGTCCAACAAGTTTTGAACCAACGACACTCAATACTTGTTTTTTACAATCACTTTGTTCAATACATGTAGTCAACACATATTCTAAGAATATCATCTTGCTTCTTCTGAAATATGATGGATGCACCAAATGAAATCTTTAAAGGCTGAATCATCTCAGCATTAAGTAATTTAGACATTTGCTTTCAAAGTTCGGTCAACTCTAATGGAAACATGCAATAGGGAGGTCATGTCGGTAGCACTGATCAAGAAATTAATTCGATCTTGTGATCAGTTTTCCTGCTTGGAGACCACTCTTTAGGTAGTTTCAAATATATGACATCTTTGTATTCATCCAGCAACTTCGCAATATCATCAGGAACTTCAATTTGTACATCTGGCTTCACTTCCACTAAGGCACCAAGATAGGCAAGTTCATCGTTCTTCAAGCCTTTCTCGAAAGCAATAGCCGATAATAGTGCAACATTTTCATTGTTCTTCTTATTTCTCTCCTCAAAAGGGTGAATTTCTTTCATAAATTTGAAATCTTTTTCCATATAAACATAATATCATTTAAGTGAGAAATTAGAGCAACCTTAAACTTTCTCATAAAATCAGTTTGCAGCAGTATATTGAAGTCATAAAGTGGTACTACTGTTAACATATGCACACTAGACCAATGCCTATTTTTCAAAGGCACATTCACTGACATACCATAGCTTGGTTGTGCAACAACATTAACAACCTCCATCTTTGTTGGATAATCAGTCACCTTTAATTCGTATTCTTTGATAATTTTTTAGGCCACAAAAGTGTAAGTGGCACTAGTGTTTACCATTGAAATCACATTATTGTCCTCAATCTTCAAATCAACATATATCAAGGTTCCATAAGCATCAGATAAATCGTCCACCGACTCAACAATACTTATATAGGCAACATTATTCCTTCTTATATGTTTATAACACTAATACTAGATAGAGTATTTATCAGACGTAGTGGATTGACATATACAACAATTTTCTGCCATTTTCCATTTATTTCTCTTTTACAGTCAAGAGAGCATTTATCTTCCTCTGTTTTGTGCAATTCATTGCCTAATGGCTTGGTTTTTGAAAAGTTCAGCAACTTTTTTTTCCAATTTATTTGCTTTGACTAAATGATGCAACGTCTATCTTTCCCTTGTCTTTATCATTTTTTATCTTATCTTCGCTTGTCTTTCTCCTAGTCTTTGTCCTTATCATTTTTCTTCATTTTAGACGAAAGATTTGGGTCATTAGTTGCATTGTTTAATCGAAAATTAATCAAGACATCTACAACAGCAATTATGCTAGGCAAATCTTGAATTTTTACCTGTGCAACTTGTTTTGTGTCCATCCTTGCATTTCAAAAATATTGTGCAATTTATATTCATCTGATATATTTTGAATGTCCAACAATAGTAATGAGAATTCCTTCAATTATTTTTGAATGGATCCTACTTGTTTCAATCACTTTAGCCTATCCCTAGCAACCTAAGATGAGTTACTTGGCAGAAATTTCTCACGCAGTGCATCTCTCAACTTTTTTCAAGTATCAACCTTGGATCTATTTGCACTATTATCAGCATTCTTAGTCCGTCATCATAGAATTGCATCTCCATGAAAGTAACGGATTATCATAGTCAATTTGTTATTTAGGATATGGGCCATAGCGAAATAATGTTCCAAGTACCTCAAAAAAAATTAATTCTTTGACACCAGGAACACCATCAAACCACTTTAGTTTAGAAATTTTGATTTTGGTATATTCTTCGCTTCCCCTAGATAGATTTGCAATAACCAGACAAAGTACAATCACCTCTACTTTCAAATCTTCATTTTCTTTTTTCAGGTCCTCAATTTGTGTACCCACAGACTCATGAAAAGCCTGCAATTCGATCAGCTGGCCATCCAACAATATGCTTATATCACTGCAGTGATGCCTTGAATTGTGTTAGAACATCAACCATGGCCTCATCATTGTTTGTCATGTCAAGAAAGGCTTCCAATCGTGCAACCTTCTCATGTAGTTTGTTGTTACTCTTTTCATCGGTCATTTTCAAGGTCGAAATCTTTTGCTCTAATACTAGTTGTCATGGGTTCAACCCTTCCAATCTAACCCACTTAGATAGTCTAGCACTCTTAGACTCAAACGTTTTTTCTTTGCTTTGAGCTAGTTCAATATATACTTAGTCAATGACTACAAAATTAGAACAACACAAACATGTATAGGAACAAGTCTCAACTTTGTATTAAACTCGTGCCACAAAGAAGCACACGAATACTTGAGTCTTACAAAATTCGCCAACTGGTCTGCATGTGCCTTTAAATAAGCCATAGCATCTAAGCGCATACCTACAATTCAATTGACATCTCTAACTATAAACTTGATTCAAAATTCGAATTAACAAATCTATATATCTACAATGTTGACAAGCCTACAGTGGCTAGAAACTGCCAAAACCACCCATCTGGCCACGCATGTGCAAGACACACATAGGCAACTTTCAAATTTGACGCCAGACCCTACCTTAGCCACCTAATTTCATGCATGCCCACGTGTTTCCACCGTGTCTAGGTCCTGCCTTACATAACTTGCCATTGTGGTCCAGTTTCTTGAGTTATCGCCCTTGCCAGCACTTAGCCCTTGAACTTGTTTAGCCATGATCATGTCACGATAAAAACTTTGCCTTACCTTAGCTTTGGTCAGTCCTTGTCATGCCTTAGTCACATCTTGTCTTGCATGTTCAGGCCACACCAATGCCAAAGGCTTCCTTCAATTGAACTTAATCTTGATCGAATTCATTGAATCTTGGCTAGGTTCATCATGTAAATTCCTAGCCAAGTTCAAGCCACTCGAACCATCAAGCTGAAGGTCTAATATTATCCATCCGTGCAAATCAAACACATATGATACACTCTAACCATGAAAGAAAAAAACATAACAAGTGGAAAAGCCATTTGAAAATCAAATATATTTTTAAATCAAATTATGATACCTTTTAAAATATAAAACCATACACGAAATGATATTAAAAACACTACCATATACATTTTGTTATTAGTTGGTCTTCCTGTTTCCTTTTCTTTTCCTTTCCCTTTTTCTCATATCTAGTTATTCTGCTTACGGGTTTTTGAGACGAGGGTCCCCAGGAAACAACCTCTCTACCTTTGAGGTAGTGATAAGGTCTGCGTACATTTACCCTCCCGAGACCCCACTTGTGAGATTTCACTGAGTATGTTGTTATTGTTGTTGTTGCATGTATGTCGTGTATTCTCCTATTATTAGGATCCGACATAACTTATCTATGCAACCACTCAATTGAAGAACAATACTAAACACTCGGGATAATTTCTGACTTAAATAAAATAAGAAATGATATGTTAGATGATATTTTATAAGTGATGATTTTATCATTTAATTGACGTTATTTACATGGACTTTTAATTTTTTTGTGTCTATTTATTTTTTATGTAATGCGTTTCTATCACTTTGCAGGTTATACGATTAATGCAAAAGTTTAAAGGCGAAATTTTTCTTTAAAAATGAAGCTTAAGGAAAGCTATGAAGTTGACCTCAAGAAGTCTGAAAAAGTATCACATTTCTACCGCAATAATAGAATAAATTATTTCAATATTTATGATGAAATAACTTATACACCAATTATTGATGGGATAACTTTACTTCTCCCTTCTCTCATATCAATAACTCCAAAGGGGTCGTCTGGTGTGAAGAAGAAGTAGAAAAAATCTCAAAATAAAAATATAATAGTCCTTAAATTGATGTTTGATTGGCAAATTCAGGAGAACTTATCTTGAAACTAATAAATAGTATCGAGATAAATTATTCCTTTTCTTTGAGATTATACTAATTCCAAAATAACTTATCCCGAAATAAAAAAGATAAATGACAAACTTATCCTTTTAAACCTTTTTTATATCTCATTTTGTATATTTACATTATTTTTAACTCAATATATAATAATATTCACAACCAAATGACCCCTAATAGTTGTACTATGTAATTATAATTCATTACATATGTTAAATATCTTTTTGAATCAATTTTTTCGTACTATATTTTAACTCCGTCTATATATATAAAACTTTTTATTTGTAATGGCAACCTTCACTAACTTGCGAAAATTTAATTCTCAACTGGTTCAAAAATATATTCCTTCAAGACTTTAAACCTTCGTATGTAGAAATATTTATAAATTTACTAATATTATATTAGCTTTTATTTTTAATTAATGAACTAAGAACATATTTTGAAATTCTAATATCAAAATTTAGTTTATCTTTTATAATTTAAAATTTTAGAAAAATTGATTTGTTGGGTTACTTTTATCTTACGCCGTAGGATATATATGTCAAATGTTGTTATAGGTATGCAACAGCCAATGGCCATTAAAGGCGAAAACAGCCCTGGTATAAAAATAAACTGCAAGAAATCAGATAGTTACAAACTATGGCAGAAACGAGGGCACCAAAAGAGCCCTTGTATAAAAAATGTATGAATCACTTTTCCAATGGAAGTAAAACGGAACAAAATTCATTTTCTCCGTAACATCATCGGGGAGAATTATGAAGGCACCCAAAAGTTAGCCAACCTGATAGTTGTGAAGACTGTTCCCGCTACCAAGGTGTCCCTTTGCAGAAACCAGTCAAAATTACTGCTACAGGACCTCCAAATATGAAATGACTCAGGTGGCAATAACCCTCCTTGTCTGGACATTATTCGGAGTGGACAGCTAGTGTCTTCTACACAATCAAGAGATAACTAAAGTTGGTGTTTTACCAATCAAAGAAAATGAATTCTTCGTTCCAGAACTAGCCCAGCACTTGAAACTTCAACGACAGACTTCGCAGTGCAGAGCCTAGATTAGGGATTGGGGAACTTGGCTTATGCTTATGATAAACATAATATACATCGGCCCTAAGATTACCTGGGTGAATTGATCCCCCTTTGACTCATTGCACCAGAAGTACCAGTACATGCTACTTCAGCAACTCAGAAAATCTCAACAAGAGCCAGAAGCTAGGTGCATCTGAGGAAGAACAGGATATGGTCAAAATTCTTTGCCCAGAATAGAGACAAGAAGCTATTGGAAGATACGGCCTTCCAATTAGGGGTAGACCATCTTTTAGAACCAAAAGATTTAGGAGCAGCAGCACACTGGCAGAAGTTACCTGAGAACAAAATTGTGATGGGAAAGAGAAGGGGTAGAATTACAACTAAAGACCACCATTATACCTCCAAAATAAGAAGCATGAAGGATGGCCGCCTACATAGCCAGATAAACAAGTGGGCTAACAAGCTCCAGAATTCCCTGTTTTGCTCCCGACTCTGGTACAACACAATCCAAGGAAGGAGGGGTAAAAAACCCAAATAATCTCAACCCATCATCTCCAAGAGTTGCTTCTGTGCACACCCCCACCCCCAAAATCAAAGACCAGTCACGTTTTCAAAGAACTAAGTGATTGGTCATGGGCAGCATCACCATTAACTCCCACCTCTGAAACATTTACTTGAGGTAATCTATCCTCTACTGAAGGTTCATCCACGTGATTGACAGCGTCCCACAAAATCCCATTTTCATTTTCCACCAAAATCTTATCGAAATCTTTATCCTCTACCTGAGGGTGAGATGTAATATATGAGATGTATTTACCTGCATATAAGTAAATATTAGTCTACAAATTATCTCTTAAAAATAACGTGTATCCTGACGAGGTAACTTTGAAAGGGGAAGAAATTAAAGCAAGTCCTGGATCGTATCATAAAATGAAATTGAATTCAAATATAGGTGTAACATGTCAGAATTAATAAGAAAGATATAATGACATCATGTAGAAGTGACAACAAAGGAAATGAAGGATAAGTGTTTCTGAAAGAGAAAACGACGACGAAGTCCATGGGACTTGAAAAGTGAGAAGCGAAGCACACACTTCTTTGAAGTACAGTGCAGAATTTACTGGAAACTAAAATATCAAAAAGCAATGAATTTAGTCAATAAAAGTTTTAAGTTGTACTGAGAAAAATTCACTCCAGCATGCAATATACAATGATTCTGTTACTAATCCAACTCCTCAAAATGCGAAAAAGCGGCAGATTCTTGCTAAAATCCCTTTATGAACCATTGTTTGAAGCACAAACTTCTCTAAAGACCATGGCTTCACCCATGAAGCAAGAACACGCTACTTCGAGAATCAATTCATCGCTTTAAGAAATGAAGAAATATGTTTAGATAACACTGCACGAGACACAGTTTTTTAGAATTTACTTAACATGACGCACTATTCTTAAGAATTTACTCATTACGCAAATCCTCTTTATGAAATAGTTACAAGAAAAATGAATCTCCATCACAGTAATCTCAGGATTCTTGAAACAAGTTAAACCAGGAAATTCAAGGGGGCATTTCAAAAAGTATCTTACCAGCCAAGTTACGAAGTGCATTCTCAGCAGCCTGTTGTTGAGCATCCTTCCTAGTCTTACCCATTCCAACACCAACTCTCTCACCGGTGAAGAAGACCTAAAGATTATTCAGGCTCAGAATTTTGAATATAAAACCGTATACTGTTTGTCTAAATTCAGATACCAAAATTATTACACTTCTATATGAACAACAATGACAAGAGCAACACTCTCATATCAAAATGAATATCTTCAAAGAGAGACATACACAGACAGTTTATAAGCACTTAACAATTTTCAGAGTGAAAAAATCAAGACATGAACATCCACACAAGTTCACACAGTCTCACATATATAATAAAATTTTAATGGACTCTACTAGAATATACAGATCCATGAATGTTAAAAGTCATTAGCACACTACTTTCAAGTATCCCATAAGTCATTAACTTGAACAGTACTTCCTAGTATCAAATTAGAATCAAAGAAGAGGAACACTATTACTATCAGTTGAAACTAGTGTGGTTTAACAGAAATTTCTCTTCATATTTATATGACAACAATGCAATTAATCACGCCCTGCAATAGCTTCAGATAGGTGAAAAACATTCTTCCATAATGAATTCTCTAACCTCAACTGAAAATTGCAATTCCTCACTGGTGCTCACCACAGGCCTGAACTCAACCTACAAAGCAAGACACGTTGGTGGAGCTCTTACTATGACACCAAGAAAAATCAATACAAGCAGAGAGAGATAACATCTTGGCTAAGAAGTATGTAGCACATACCTTTGAGTTGCATCGCCTTCCAATTTCTTGCAGCACTCCAGTAGCTAAAGATGGTAAGAAGTTCATTCTCCCAGCTTCTAGTTGAGATTCTCTGTTGTTAAATGACGACTGATGTTGAGAGAATCTACCCTCTGTCAAGGCGAAGTACAATTAGCCTAGCAAGCATATGCTATGAACTTTACGAAGAGAGGGAATAAATAAGGAAAAGGAGAAGGATCAAAGAGACTATATGAGTCAAAATGAACACTTTAGCGGATCTCTTACTTGGCCTTCCCAAACCATCTCTTGTTCTCCCTAATACCAAAACTAAAGATAATCTATAAAGTGCATATCCCATAATCAATAGTTTGCTTCTAGAATTCAAGATTACTCAAAAAACTTCTTTTGAACTCCTTCCAAACACTATCTTGATCAATAAAGATACACACATACCGCCATCTTGGCAATCAACAAGTAAAAGTATTCAATTCGAGCCTTCTTTATATGCTTGGATAAATCATAGCCCCTGCCATAATTGATAAAGAAATACACACCTAGCTGGATTTGTTATAATTTGATAGCTGGGGCTCTAAATCACAAGCTAAAAACTAGCCCACAGGGAAGCATCAGTAGCAGCAAAGACTGAAGTCAAACTTAGGGCCCGCTTGGAAAGCCACCCTGGTAATTGGATTTGGTGTAATTATATTGTCTGGCTTATTTGGTTAGACAGGTAATTATTTGGTGAGTAGGTAATTGGATGTAATTGGCGGGGTGTAACTACACTCTCCAATTCACAGGGGGAGATTGTGAATTGTTGCTAATTACATGGTGTAATTACATGTTGGTTACTTTTTAATTTCTTTCTTTTATTATGTTTTCAACAACAACAACAACATACCCAGTGAAATCCCACAAGTGGGGTCTGGGGAGGGTAAAAATGTACGCAGACCTTACCACTGTCTCATAGAGGTAGAGAGGTTGTTTCCGAGAAACCCTCGTCTCAAACAAAACCATTAACTTTAAACAGATCAAACACGCACGTGATTTTTAATTTATTTTTTATTTTGATTATTTCAAATTCTTTCTATTTTTATTATTCTAATATTTTCTAAGACTATATTTTATTTTATAATATTTATTTTTATTTTCTTCTCATTTTCAACCTTTATATATCATGTGATTTCATACAATTTTTTATATTATTTTATTTATTTATTCTTCTTTTTTCATTAGCATGATTTTATTAGTATTCTAATTTTAAAACTAAAGTTGAATTCATTGTTGGATAAAGTAAAACTTATGTTTTTTTTCCTTTTTAAATCACATTTATGTACGTTATGTTGAAACATAAGAGTATTGGGTTAATTTTTTTATTTTGAATTTAGAACTTATGTTATATTTTTAGTTCCATTTATTTTAGTATTATTGACTTGATATTTCACACTACAAGTCATTTATTTTTTAGTTAGATTAAATAGATTATTTTTTATCAAATATTTTAATAATTTTACTATGTAATTATATTTATAATATTTAATATTTTTGTCAAACATGCATTTCATGATGTTCGCATAAATCTTGTACTTTTAATCTTTTTGATTAATTTAATTAAGATATACTAATTTGAAAAATATAAAATGATTTTTTTATTATACTAGTTAAGAACATATGTTTACTAATTAATATATTTTCAAAAGACAATATATATCTTAAATATTTAATCTAATATTATTTATAAATGCTCTTATTTGTCTAATATAAATTTTTAATTTTAGATAAGTAACTTTTATTTTAAAATTTTAATATAACCTTGTAATCACACTTGTACAGCCAAACGGCACACTTGTAATTACACTGTAATTACATTGTGGTAAACATAATTACTAGGCTGGTAGTTACTATCTTGGTAATTACAGCAATCTCATTACCCAGTGACGTTCCAAACAGACTCTTAATACTGGCCATTAAATTAACAACATCCATTCCCCAAAAGAGTCATTGAGATGGCTACTTAACCCCCAGAGCAAATACTAGTGCAGTATGGTTAATAAATGCATTCCTTCCTAGAGGCCAACTTTTGCTCATAATATTTCAACTTCATAACAAATGGGGTGTAAAAATAGCAATAAGCATTAACACAGTATAAGAGTGAACTCAAACTCGCCTGTCTGATGAATAAGGGAATTTTGTCTATGCATTTCATGCCTGGAATTTGCCTGCAAAGAGTTGTGTATCGAATGAATAAGTCAGCAGGAAGACAGTCTTAACTATTTCTGAGAGAAGCAGTAGCAAGTACCTCCCCATTCTTCCCTGTAGATGCATATGTTGGTAACACCATGCTTGCTGCACCTTGACTCAGAAAATTCTGATGACCTCTCTGTTTAGCATACCTTGATGCATCAGATTCTTGAAAAATTCCAGGTGATCGACTACCCATCTGTCCTTTATTTAGGTCATCTTCCACCAACCATCCACCCTGTGATGGTATGGGCAGTATAGGTGGTTTCTGAGGCACTTTAGATAATAAAGGAGGTTCTGCTGAACCACGATACCTCGTATCCTGGCTAGGATTCAATATGGGGTACCTTCTCTTCCCATCACCATCAGCTTCAGAAAAGCTGTTATCTCGTCTAAATGGAGCTCCCAGCAAACTTGTTTCTAAACACACACAAGAACAAAATGAACCAATGGTTGAAATCAAAAAAGATTAATACATCTAATTTATAACTGCAGGTAAAGATAGGTTTCAATACTTTCTGAAGGTTGAACTGGTCTCACTGATTGAGGAGGTACATTCCCAGCAATTCCAACCGTAAGCTGGGAGCTTCCTGGCTTCATATCAGGATTGTTACTCGTGAAAACAGGAGCAGAGTTCATATTAACTTTTCCCTCCTGGATAGAATATATACATGAGAAGATAAGCAAATGACTGGCTGAAAAATCAAGTACTTGATTTGATGTGTGATGTGTTACACTTCCAAGTTTTTGGGGGGATCAATCATGTGATAAGAAGTCAAGATAGGCAGTAACAACAGTTAAAACCACACCTGTTGATTCAACCTCTGGGTAACTTCAGGCCCGTACATTCCCTCAGGAATAGGAGCAACATTCCCAGATGACGCAAAACCAGCATCCTTAGAGTAAAGAAAGAAAACCCTCATCATAATGATCAGCCTTCATTTAAAGTTGAAAAATTTAAAAAGCTTGTAGATGAATACCTCAGACATTAAGTAGTTGCTAACATCAGGTGCAGACGGTAAATTTACAACCTCATCTTCATAGAAGATCTCACAGATCTTTCGGAGTAGGCCTTCATCAAACTCTCTTATTGACAAAGAAAATGCATCAGATAAAAAACTACTTAATTGACTCAAACTTAAATATCTCTTTTGAGGACTGAGAATGAACTTACTTAAAGAAACGACCTCTAACATCACAAGCAACATTTCTCGCCACACACAGGACCGGAACTGCATTGGCCATCTAATCAATAAAGAAGTTCCAATTCAGTCTCGGTACGACCAGACAAAAAGATGATATTAAAATCATTTGAAATGGTAAAACACACACCTCTGCTTGTGGAGCATAATATGGAGTGAAAGCAGGGACAACATGAACACGAGGTTGATCTTTATCTTCCCACACTTTTAATCGGTCATCAATAACCATCGCCAATTTTGGATGACAAATGCCATTTTGGAAGACAGTAAGTAAAGACTTCTTGGCCCCTGTGGGATCAATGACATAGATGATGTTACTTGGTTAAAGAAAAGAGGTTTATAATTTACCAGTTCAAGAGGAAAGGGTATTATAGTCCGCTGATGAGAAGCAATCACAGTTGGCAGCCATTTGGATATAACTGCCACTATAACATTACAAGCTAAAAGAAAATACCACCAATGAGCTTAGATCAAACACAAGAAGACAAATCATTCACTACTTATGGTGCTTAATTATGCTTCACTGTAAAAAGAGATTATTATTTTCTATTGTAAATTGTCAGGATAGGGAAGAGGAATCATGTTGCCAAGTATAGAAGAACAAAATATTATTTTCCCAAGGAATCATAAAACAAGAAAGTATTATAGGTCCTAACCTGATCGGACACATACAACACGGTCCATCAATTGATTGGCATTAATGAGGTGTGACCCTGGGTCGAGTAGCCTCCAAATCTCCAATGCATAATCTCTCTCCGCCATGGTGCAAACATATACTTCAAACCTTTTCCGACCTTTCGCCGTCAAATAATTTCTCAACTCATCCCACGCAGGACGTAATCTAACTAGTACACTGGTATCCCGATTCTGCACAAGAAGTTTCCATTATGAGAAAACGTGTGAAGATAAAAATTTATCTTAAGACAGCCACAATGTCTTGCAAAATGTCCAACAGAATTCGAGTTCACATTGTTGCACTGATAACTGTAGTAAGACGATGAAAACCTTATATATTCCAGAGGCAGTTGTGCTAGAAGGCCAAACATCCAGATACCATTTTCGTTTAGCTACATGAACATACTATTGAATGGATGGAAGAGAGTAGAGACATAAAAGAACAAAGACTGGAGGTGGACTGCTTGCCACTCTTCCAAATGCTTCCTTCCAGCAATTCGCATAGGTAAAGATGCAGATCTCTAAGCCTCATTTGTTTCCATTAAGTTTAAGACGTCTGAATCAATATTAAGATGTGCATTAAGATTTAGATGTTTGAATCCAAATGCACATCTCAATATTAAGATGTTGTCTCGAAATCTGAACACTGAATAATTAAAACCGTCTGTTTTCAATATCTCAATGTGTAAATGGAAGTTAGCTCTATATTAATAAAATATAATAAAAAAACTCAGTTTAACAAAATAAATTTGTTTTCTGATTAAAAACTGAACAATCAAATATGTAAATAAAAATTATAGTCCATATCAATTTAAAAAATTACTGTAACAAATTAAATAATTCAAATATTCAATTCTCTGATGTTTTCTTGATGTTTCTCTATTGCTTATATTTCTGTAAAGAGAACTTGCATAAGCCCTTTGGATCTGCCATTGTCATTGTGTCCTAATCTGCAAACAAGAGCTAGTAAATGCTTCAAATCGTAATCTACAGGTCACGAAATAGTTATCTACGGCTGCTTTTCATAAGATCCAAAAGGAAAAAATTAAGAAAACAGATATGAACTGCTTCTATTTCACGAAGGATGAAGAAGGGGGAAAGTTGAGTTCTAGGGAATCAAAGGTTTCATGGGTTCATTCGCTGAGTGTGGCGCTGAGCAGTGTTGGAAATTTAAATAATTCACTTATATTGTGTTTAATCTTTGCGGCTACGAGAGTTCTTGCTAAATATCAATACATATTCTGTAATTGTAAAAATTATGAAAACTTACCAGTTCAAGAGGTGAGAAAGGAGAGCGAGAAGTGTAAAAACCGTGTTGAGAGGAGACGCAGGGAGATTTGAAAGATCTTGAAAAATAAGTGTATTATTTAAAGAACTTGAATGGTGTCAAAAATCTGTCGTAGATCTAATTCATTTAGACTCATTAAGAGATTTTATAAGGAAACTATTAGAGTGGGTTTAGAGTCCCACACTGGTTGGGGAATAGACTGGTAGTCTATTTATAAGGATTTGAACAATCCTCCTTCAAGAGCTAGCTTTTGGGGTTGAACTAGGCACAGGTGCCATATCTTTACATAGTATCGGAGACAGGTTCATCTCCGTTTGGGTTTTCGATCCACGCATTAGTTGGGCTTGAGCGTGAAGATGGAGTGTTAGAGTGGATTTAGACTCCCATATTGGTTGGAGAATAGACTGGTGATCTACTTATATGGACTTGGCCATTCTTCCCCTCTTGAGCTAGCCTTTGGAATTGATTAAGGCTCACGTGTCATATCTTTACATGGTATCAGAGATAGGTCCATCCCTATTTGGGCTCTTGATCCATGATCCAATTGGGCTTGGGTGTGAAGGGGGTGTTAGTGTGGTTTGTTGTTGTCCCATATTGATTGGAGAATAGACTAGTGGTCTACTTATATGGACTTAGGCAATCCTCCCCTCATGAGCTAGCTTTTGAGGGTTGAGTTAGGTCCAAGTGTCATATCTTTACGGAAACAAAACAAACACCCTTATTGGGATGAATCTAAACAATCTAATTTCACACATAATGGACTGAATCTGAATGATTTAGATTCGAACATCCATTAAGTGCACACAAATAAGGCCCAAGTGTGATCAGCCCACAGGGGTATCCAACTTCACCTATGCTGGTGGATTAGCAAATTTACTCGTGTAAGGACCATAGTGAGGGAAAATGGATGAGTCATTTTAGACAACAGTATGGTTCAATCGACTCTTTCTCTTGACACAAGAAGTATGACTAACCTCAACACTGGACCAAAATGAAGTATGAACTAAACCTATTACACAAGCCCACACCAAATTAAAAAAGTATGTGATTGAAGACCAACAAAGCAAAACACCATGCGCTTCTCAAAAAGCCCTAATTGAGACTGAAAACATGTCAATTACATGAACTTTTGGACATTAGATGCAGAAAAGGTGTTTTACAAAACAAATTAAAAGTAACAACGGAATATTAAGTTTGACACTGAACGGTCTCAATAAACTATACAAAAAACCTTGTCTACAAGATATAAATAGAATGTGTGAGCTTTCTGAAAAGAAAGAAGACACATAATTGTTGAGTGATCACAGTTGTCCCACAAAATTGTAGGCTGTTAACAAATAAATATATTGATAACAGGTCAAATATAAAGACAGGATAACAGCAAATGTTTAAGCATGGAACTTTCAGATACTGTGAATCTAAATGAATCATTTAAATTAACAACCAAATCTACTTCCCCACAACAGTACTCCATTTTGTATGAGTGACCATAAAGTATCCTCTACTCAACTTCAAAATTCAATCAATCAACTTGCCTCAATGCACTGCATACACTTTCAAAATATAAACCTAAAATACTAAGAAATGAAAAGAACAATATGAAATAATTAAAAAAATTAATGACAACCTAAAACTAAAACGTCAACAGCCAAACCTGCACTCCACAAGTATATCACGACATGCAACTCATCAACTTCCACTAGCACCTTAAGGGAACTCGCTTAGCAGGGGGCATTCTCCATGATGCAAAAAGTACAATAATTGAGAAATATGCATGCCTTAGATGTGTTCAACATGATAAGAATCAATGATTGCAAGGCATAACAGAGAAATGAAAGAAAATCTCCGTATTCTATTACCTCTGGATTAATCCGTGTAAGGACCACATTCTTTTCCAGCAACCTTATGACTGGCCGAACTACACGCTCTTGCCCTTCAGATAATTGTAGTACCTCCTCATTCTGAGCTCTATATACTCTTCCACCGTCAACAACAGAATCACTCTCCAAGTACTGCTTCAACAGCGCACGATCCTCCATATACCTCCTCATCTCAGCAGACATTCCAGACGACCGAATTGGATCTGGCTCTCGTCCAAACCAACCCCGCAAAGCCTCAATTCTATCCTCAAATGACTTCATTGTATTTGCAACAATTAAAGTCTCATCCAGATCAAAAACAAGTGATAGACATCTCATATTCAACATCTGTAAACAAGCACTATACAGACCAAAGGGCACTGAAAAGCACCAAAAACAGGGGAACTTTTTCTGCTTACTCGGCATTGCTACCAAATGTATTTCTTCTTCCCCCAGCAAGACTACTGCAGTCTACACAAAGACCAAGGAAAGGGAACAAACGTGTCAGCAGCCATCTTATCCATAAGAATACGCTATAGCCACAGAACATCAATCATACATTATTTAATATATGGATTCAGGACTTCTCAGCCCTCTTAACAGAACTAATGTTATGTATATTCCAGACAAATCACATTTCTGACAACAGCTTTAGCACATATCTTTCATTCGCGATGCAAAAATATAAGAGAACCTATTTACATCTCATATGAGAAATATCAATTATTTTCAATAGATTTTAAACACCAAAAGAGCATGCGATATATGTAGAGTTGCCAAAGTCGTCCTGATCCTCATTATTAAATCTTAATACCACAAAAGAGTTTGCATACACATCCATGAAAATGCCACAACTACTGCCTTACAATTCGACTATTGCCAACAAAACAAAATCATAGCCATATCATAAAATCTTCGAGTTATTTCACAAAACAACTGCACTCATAGCACTGCTAAAGCAACTTAGCATACACACGTACATAAAATGCCACAAACATTTCTCACTGTCAAAAATTTGGGAGTAATCAATTGAAAAAAGAAAAAACTGAACCCATAATTTCACAATAAATGTAAAATCATCAACAAGCATCATGTCTCATTGTCACGAAATTCTATAAACAACTAACAACAATCAGGTAATTTCGTTGTAAATGCAGAGTCACTATTTCACATTAAACATAAAATCATCAACAGGCATTTCGTCTCAACAACAACAACAACAACAACATACCCAGTGAATCCCACTGCAGGCATTTTGTCTCATTGGCACAAAATAGCACAACAACAAAAAATACACAACTCGTGTAGTAATTTCACAGTAAAAGTAAATTCAGCACTATACAACTGGTCATAGTTCGTTATTCAATCAAAAACTGGTTAATGTCATAACCTTAAGTTCATAGAAGCAAGAGGCATGAAGTTTTATCAAAGGAGACTGCTCTGAACCAGTTGGCGCCGAATTAGAGTTCGGTTCAAGCTTACAGCGAACAGGTGATGAAATTGTTTGCAGAATAGCGAGAGGATGGCATCGCTCACTAAGTGAAGAGATATGATGAATCCGTATCTCATTGTTTGGGAATTGAAAGTTCTGATCCTCCACTGGAATCGTATCTAATTCTCCCAGACATGTTTCATCATGAAACACCACGGATTTGAACCCTAAATGGCTCATCCTTTAGGCAGAGTGTCACCAAATTCAAAATTCAAACCAAAAACAGTGTTTGATCACGCAAAATGTGATGAACAATTCGAAAAAATACAGAGAGAGAAGAAGAAAAAAAATTTAGAAGAAAATTTTCTCTCTCTCTTCACTCCATTGCTGTCTCTTTGTGTGTTTCTCTCTCTAGAGCTGGCGCGCTATACTATGCAATTGCTCTCGTTTTCTCGCTCTACAAATAAGCAGCGGTTTCAAATGAATGGGGTGTGTGTACGTATTTATAGAAGGCAGAGGTGGGGTTGGTTTAATAATTAGTCTCGCTTTTGTAAGAATTTACGGGAATACCGGAGGGTTTCGTATGAGTTATCTGGTTCATGGTACGCATGCGATGTGTGAGGCTTGCAGCGGGAACTGTTATCCTATGCTCTGGTTCACGGTAAAGATGTTACAATGTTTTGATTTGGAGCAATAGTGACCGTTAGATCAATGATATTTTGATAAGAATGTTATAGATTTTGATTCGGAACAATAATGACCATTTGATCAACGAGATTTTGATTTGTTGTTGGAGATGTGTGTATCTTATTACTACTCCTTTGTGTTTTGATTTGTCATTCGGTGTTAGTTCTCCGCATTAGATTCGTTTAAATTTGAATTCGCGTCGAAAAGTCTCGTATTGACAGGTAATCGCTCCCTAACAAAGGCGACGTCATAATTGTTTGTTTGTCTTTTTACGGATGTTCTCTCGCGTGACTTCGTTAACTTCTTATTTCCACGTACTATTACTCTATATAAAAATGTTACAGATTTTGATTTGGAACAATAATGACCATGCGATCGATGAGATTTTGATTTGTTGTTGGAGATGCGTCTATCTTATTACGACTTCTTTGTGTTTTGATTTTTCATTCGGTGTTAGTTATCCATATTAGATTCGTTTAAATTTGAATTCACGTCGGAAAGTCTCATATTGACCGGTAAACTATTCCCTAACAAAGGTGACGTCATAATTATTTGTTTGCCTTTTTACGGATGTTCTCTCTCTCGTGACTTCATTAACTTCTTATTTCCACGTACTATTACTCTCTATAAGAATGTTATAGATTTTGACTCGGAACAATAATGATTGTGCGATTGATGAGATTTTGATTTGTTGTTGGAGATGCATCTATCTTATTACTACACCTTCGTGTTTTGATTTTTCATTCGATATTAGCTATCCGCATTAGATCCGTTTAAATTTGAATTTGCGTCGAATTGTCTCGTATTGACAGGTAAATTGCTCCCTAATGAAGGGGACTTCATAATTGTTTGTTTGTCTTTTTACGGATGCTCTCTCTCGTGACTTCATTAACTTCTTATTTCCACGTGCTATTACTCTCTATAAGAATGTTATAGATTTTGACTCGAAACAATAATGATTGTACGATCGACGAGATTTTGATTTGTTACTGGAGATGCGTCTATTTTATTACTATTCCTTAATGTTTTGATTTTTCATTCGTTGTTAGTTATCCGCATTAGACCCGTTTTAATTTGAATTCGCATCGAAAAGTCTCGTATTGGCAGGTAAATCACTCCCTGACAAAGGCGACGTCATGATTGTTTGTTTGTCTTTTTTCGGATGTTCTCTCTCGTGACTTCATCAACTTTTTATTTCCACGTACTATTACTTCCTATAAGAATGTTATAGATTTTGATTCGGAACAATAATGACCATGTGATCGACGAGATTTTGATTTGTTGCTGGAGATGCGTCTATCTTATTACTACTCCTTTGTGTTTTTATTTTTCATTCGATGTTAGTTATCCGCATTAGATCCGTTTAAATTTGAATTCGCATCAGATTATCTCGTATTGACAGGTAAATTGCTCCCTAACGAAGGGGACGTCATAATTATTTGTTTGTCTTTTTACGGATGCTCTCTCTCGTGACTTCATTAACTTTTTATTTTCACATACTATTACTCTCCATAAGAATGTTATAGATTTTGATTCGGAACAATAATAATCATTCGATCGATGAGATTTTGATTTGTTGTTGGAGATGCATCCATCTTATTACCACTCCTTCGTATTTTGATTTTCCATCTTGTGTTAGTTATCCGCATTAGACCCGTTTAAATTTGAATATGCGTCGGAAAGTCTCGTATTGACAGGCTTCCTAACAAAGGCGATGTCATAATTATTTTTTTATCTTTTTACGAATGTTCTCTCTCGTGACTTCACTAACTTCTTATTTTCACGTACTATTACTCTCTATAAGAATGTTATAGATTTTGATTCGGAACAATAATGACCGTGTGATCAAAGAGATTTTGATTTGTTGTTGGAGATGTGTCTATCTTATTACTACTTCTTCATGTTTTGATTTTTCATTCGGTGTTAGTTATCTGCGTTAGACCCATTTAAATTTGAATTCGCATCGAAAAGTCTCGTATTGACAGGTAAATCGCTCCCTAACAAAGGCGACGTCATAATAGTTTGTTTATCTTTTTACGGATGTTCATTCTTGGGACTACATTAACTTCTTATTTCCACGTACTATTACTCTCTATAAGAATGTTATAGATTTTGATACGGAACAATAATGACCGTGCGATCGATGAGATTTTGATTTGTTGTTGGAGATGTGTCTATCTTATTACTAATTCTTCGTGTTTTGATTTTTATTTGGTGTTCTTTATCTGTATTAGACCCGTTTAAATTTGAATTTGCGTTGGAAAGTCTCGTATTGATAGGTAAATCGCTCCCTAATAAAGGTGATATCATAATTATTTGTTTATCTTTTTACGGATGTTCTCTCTCGTGACTTCATTAACTTCTTATTTTCACATACTATTACTCTCCATAAGAATGTTTATAGATTTTGATTCGGAACAATAATGACCGTTCGATCGATGATATTTTAATTTTTTTATTGGAGATGCGTCTATCTTATTACTACTCCTTCGTGTTTTAATTTTTCATTCGGTGTTAGTTATCTGCATTAGACCCGTTTAAATTTGAATTTGCGTCGAAAAGTCTTGTATTGACAGGTAAACCGCTCCCTAACAAAGGCGACGTCATAATTGTTTGTTTGTCTTTTTACGGATGTTCTCTCTCGTGACTTAATTAATTTCCTATTTCTACGTACTACTACTTCTTATTTAGTAAGTATTCCACATGTTCCAATTTATATTGTTAGTCAAATGATTTATGTTTGCTTGTGAATTTAAGCATGAGTTTTTTTTTATCTTTTTGAGATAAAATTTATATATTTAAAAATCATGTAAAACGAATTACAGGTCATAATTGATAATTTAAAATATATCAAAGATATTACGATTTAAGATAATTTTACGCCTCACAACTTCTAAGCAATAATATGAACCACCCTCCGTACGCATATATGTTGAACCCGAGAATTTCTATGTTATATATGTATGTTACGGTCCATTTCTAAGTATTTGAAGTGTACCAATATTATGTAGGATCGTAAAAGACCTTTAATAGTAAGGCAAGTTCAAAATTGCATGAACTTTTGAATAGAAGAGCATAGTATTTTTCTTTGTTGGTCTTTTGATCCTTGACTGGAATAGTATCAAGCTCTCTCATACATGTTTCACCTTGAAACATCCCCGATTTGAATCCTAAACGACTCATCATTTGAGCATAGTTTCACCAAATTTTAAAATTCAAATTTAAAACAGCAATAAATCACACAAATATTATAAATAACGATGAAAAAATATTAACAAAAGACATTTAACTTTCACTTAGAGGTAGCATTCGATTCTTCGGTTTGATATTATCAAACTTTGGTTCAGTTCTTTATTTTTTAATTTTAAAAAGGTGTGCACCTAATACTGCATTGAACTAATTCAATTTAGTTCAGTTTTTTCAATTTTTGCTAGATTTGGATTGATATTTTTTAAAATGAGTTTTTGATGTGAATGAAAAATAAAATGAGGACAAAATTAAAATATAAAACACTTAAAAATTTAAGATTATGCTATGTGATGATGTGTCTCATCATGAAACCTTACCGTGCTTAAAAGATCATATTCATTTTTGTCAAGAACATTAAGCATCCAACTATTGCTCGAGGAAAACAAGGACAAAGATAGATTCCTTTACATGATGTACATTGGCAAAAATACATTTGGATTTCTCTTGGAAATTAATAATTGAAGTTAACTATCTCAATTGTAAATGTGTTGCTACTTTAATTGTCACGCCTCAAAAGAAAGGGAGGTGCGACTGGCACTCGATATCGTCATTGACCGAGTAAGCCACTGAACAGGCTAGATGACTAGACTAGGGGGTCAAAAGATCGGACAGTATAATGTTTGAAAAACTAAGATTGGACCGTTTAGGTCATGACCTGGTCAACAATAAATCATGTACATCAAGATAGGTAAACCAAAATGATAAAGTACTAGCTAGTCGACAAGGTTGCAACAATAGAGGTACAGTCACACAATACACATACATGTCAACCCTATGACTGGAGACTGAAAGGCACAAAAGAACTAATCCAAAATAACATGTCCACAACAGCATCTAAGAGAGTCACTAACACTGCCGGGACATGGCCCTAACTATGCCCAACTGTACAACAAAAATTAAGCATCCTATGAAAGCTCTAGGAAGAGGTGGAGCTTACCAATTTATAGCAGAATTGGGCTCCTAGTGGAGGGGTCAATCAGAATCCCTACTTGAACCTGCACGCATAAAAAAAAATGTAGCGTCCGTCAGTACGAATAAATATATACTGGTATGTAAGGCAAAAATTAAAATCATAGATAACTGTAGTAAAAAGGGTAATAAAAATACCACATGTAATCAAAACTCAGGTAACCTTAATGGCCAACCCTCAGCCTCCTAATGATCAAATATCACTACAAGAAAAAAGACTTTTAACGACCATTTCTTAACGAAGGGAAATGAATCCGGTCGTTATAAATACACTTA
>JBCEWC010001877.1:0-37798 GCA_038996855.1 Solanum aculeatissimum | reverse complement strand
GTATTAGACAAATAAATTCAACTTATAATATATTCATAAATAAAAATTGTATTTATAAAATATAATTTTTTAAATTAAAAAATATATAAAAATAATGATTAATCAAGGTTATAAATATTATTAAAAAAATATTTTAATATACATAAATGTAAAAATGATGTATAAAAGAGAGTTCAAGGAGGACATTTTTGTTATTTCCCTTACTTTATCCCAGGATAAGTTATCCTTGGATTATTATTCCACCTCCCGGGGGATAACTTATCCCAGGATTAATTGTTAATCTTGGGATAAGTTATCTTAGTCTGTGCTACCAAATAAGAAATTAATGGCCACTAAAAAATTATCCTAGGATTAACATCCCTTATCCATCACACCAAACAACCCCTAACTTCTTAATTTTAACTTTTCACTTGACAATAAACCAAATAAATTTAAATGAAAAAGTTAACATTTTATATCATGTTATTCTAGGATAAAAATCCCCAAATTATATTTTCTTAATTTTAGGATAAAAATCTTTAAATTTAATTATCCATACTCAGTAAATCAATTGAATAAACGATGAAATAGCAAATATATAATAAATACTAAGTTAAACATTCAAATAAAGAGATCATGTATGATCATTGAAAAGGTAAAGAGAAATATAAGAAACTATCTCTATGAATCGGTTAAAAATTTGTTATTCCTTAGAATTCAAATTCAATCTTGAAAGATAAAGATTTCTCTCACACACAAAAAATCTCTTAAAAGAAGTAACTTATAAATAAGAAATAGTAGATTAAAACCTACCTGAAATTATGAAAAAAATCTGAATTGATACTTAGAGATACTTTTATAGATGTTTTTCATTGTTCAAACACCACTATGTTTGTCATACGATACCTAAAGCAACTAAGAGAAGAAGCTCCTTTATTTTACATAATGAAAATTTCACAATTTCATTTCCTATATATACGATTTGAAGAAGCAAAACAAATTTTATTCAAAAATGGGAACTGAACAATCAAAAAAGCAAAAGTGATAATTATTAATCTATAACATACCTTAGTAAGGATGCAGTCACATCTGGAAAAAAATCAAGTAAGCATATGATATTAAACATCAGATTATAATTAATTGCTTTAAGGTTGATTTTTAGAAGGAAAAAAATTAAAAGGTAAGGTAACTTGATTTTGCCAATTCTAACATTGAAACTGATACTGACCTCGCATAACCTTGATTAATGGTCATAGAATTCTTCATGCTATCAACCACTAGAAAATTGACATAAACTAATAAAAAACATTAATGAAAAGAAATTCAAACCGAATTGAAAGGAAAAAGTCCATATCAAGATCACCATAAATATGAAATAAGTCGGCGCAAATCCTCCAATAATTTTTATCAATCCACTGTTCTAATCATCCACAAAGGAAGAAGAAGATGAAAAAGGAGAAAAACATCATCATAAATACAAAATAAATTGAAGCAAATCCTCCTACCATTTTCACCCATCCACTCTTTCAATCAAACATAAAGGATGAAGAAGATGAGAAAAGCAAATCAAAACAACTGAGCTTTCAAATCTACTCTAGAGAAGACGAAAAATCTAAATTGCGGAGGAGGAAAAGTTTTTTTTATCCTCCTCAGGCAAACAATGAAAATAAGCTTGGGGGAAGCAAGAACCACGCGTAGCTATAGCTATACTAGCACGTGGACTGACATGCAGCAAAGATTTGAACCAAATGACGAAAATATCCTTGAAAAATAAGAAAATGATATTAAGTAGCCATGTTGATACCAATTCTTACTCACACTTCTATATATGTATAATATAAAAGTTAGAATTTTACCCTCTCTAAAACTAAAGTAATAGCTACCAAAATTGATCAAGTCCGAGATCAATTGCTAATTTCTCAATACTAAATTAAGAATAGACATTCAATTAATGATATTGGAGATAGATAAATCATACTCACGAATGAAAATTTGTCGATAAAAGTCTTTTGCTGCAATGATCAATAATCAATATTCACAATTCAAATTTGATCAAGAATCATTCACAAATCTTTCAAAAACATGTAAGTCAATATAATAGACGTTTGTTGGCATTTCAGTCTTCCTTCTCCTTTCAGGGCCATTTGAAAGAGAATTCAATACTTCTTGGTCGTTAATATCTAAACTATTATAAGTATATTTGAGTTATAATGAATGTCTATTATATAGGTTTCTTTGGAGAAAAGTTAGAAACCCAGAGCTTGTACGACTACATATAGCCCAATACGACTTGTAAGGTACACTAGAGGGGGTAACTCGTTCCATCACGATACATCTCTGGAGCGGGTGACTCATTTCGTCATGATACATCTCTTGATCAGGTGACTCGTTCCATCACGATACATCTCTAGATCGGGTGACTCGTTCCGTCATGATACATCTCTGGATCGAGGGATTCATCCCACTATAATATATCTCAAGATCGGGTGTCGCATTCTGACATGATGTATCTATGTATGTACATACTTGGATTAGGTTTCATGGACTGACACGATACACAGGACTAGGTATCACATTTCGACAGGAGATTAGAGGTTCGATTGTGTAACACCTCCTAATTTATTCTACCTAGTCTGTTGTAAATGTTCAAGAGAAACTGAAAAAATAACCAAAAAAAACTACGAAGGGATGTCTACGGCCCGTAGAGTGATCTATGACCCATAGATGAGACCTCATAATTGCCCATGTGACTTAGGAAATTTCTCTAAGTCTGAGGTCCAGGTACAAGTCCTTCTATAGACCATACTTCAATCCATGAGCCGCAAAATGGGTTCGTGGTTTGATGATTCAAAAAATTAATTTTTTGGATCTTGAACCATGATTAATAGGACAACCCGTCATCCTCTTTACAGCCCATAGAAAGGGGTTTGGTAGATCCCAGGTGCAATTTCCAGTAAGCTAAATTTTTGGACACCCTTGTCTACGAGAGGCCACTTACGACCTGTCAATGCAACTACGACCCGTAAATGGGATCTCATGGTTCCATTCGCTAGATTTAAAGAGGGGTATTTCATCTTTTCCTACTCTTTTTAATTAAAACCCATGACGTTTTGGATTTGTTTTGGACCCCTTATAAGTGTAATATTATTCATTCTACACTTAGAAAACATGAGAGCATCGAGGAGGGGAGAAAACTAGGGTTCCAAGTGCGCGAGTGAAGATTGTCTAAGAATTGATTATTCTTCAAATTCTAGGTATGTAAGGATTCCTAAAGCGTTGGACTGAGTCCATTCACGTGCCCTTTCGTCTACTAAAGTCAAGTTTATGTATAAGAATTGAGTATTGAAAATTCCATGATCCCATTCTTCAAGTTTCTTGCATTTATTTTAAGTCTTCATGTATAATTATGAATAAATCAATGAGTTACATACTGGTCATATGAATTTGGAGTGTAAAATTTTCATTCAGTACTATGAACTCTAAATTGCATGATTATATATATAACTCTTGTTGCATTAACTGAATTTAGACCATGACTCTGATTCTCTGAGTCAACAAATTTGAGCATGATTGAGCATGAGGAGCATATTACCTGTATATATACATGTCTAATAAGCATTTTATCTATTTTATGTGGTGAACATGATCGACTGATTGGAGTCTACATGACCGTTTGAGTTTGAGTTAAAGTCTTGACTATATGCATGATTGATGATCTGATTGGTTGAGCTGTTGAGTGAGTTCTATGAGTTGATTGGAGAAAATCCAAGGAGATGAGATTTGAGTTGATTGACATGAGCCTGTTTTAGTCTTGGGAGGAGTATTGAGCATCGATATGGGAGAAATTGGGTAACCACTCTAACCCATAAACTACATTGCTAGCATAGGATTGTTGCACTGTTAACTCGGTGACTCATGTACCAAAAAGATGGACATTTACTTATGATCCATGAGAGTTTTAATCGTCCTTTACCTTTGAAAGTATTAGACGGGTGTGGCAACAACTTTGCTTTCGTTGTGCATCACCAAACTAAATATGGTGGGATTTGATGTCAGTTAAGAGAAACTCCCAATTAAATCTTGATTGAGCATATAACGTATTAAAATGATTTGCATGAAATTAAGTCTATTTTTTGAAGCATAACTTATTTTTAAACTTGCATATTGATTGAGTGAAGTTACAAATTATTGAGTTGATTATTGAGCCTTACTTGTTACTTTATCCATTCTGACATACCAGTATTTTCATGTACTGACGTCCATTTGGACCTGCATATGTGATAGAGGACTTCAACGAGCTTATCGTTGAGGTCCAACTTTGCACTTTCAGATTTGGTGAGCCCTCCTTGCTATTTGAAGGAGCCCTTTTTGTTTTCATTGAGTATTTTTATTTTTCAATTGGGATTTCCATGGCCTGTCATGGTACCATCTAGAATATTAGATATAGGCTTCATAGATAGTGAGTAGAGAATTGTCGATTGTTATTTATTTTCTAACTTTGTTCATTGAAAACTATTACTAATAGAGATTTATTTATTTATTTACTTAATTGATAGTCTTTCGTGAGCATTTTTCTGCTATTGTGTATGATGTGACGATAAGGCCAGATGATTCTCTTGGGGAATCAACAATGGTTCTTCAAGTTCCAGCCACGCCAAGGGTACCCTCCCGGGACGTGACAAACTTGGTATCAAAACACAGGGTTCCAGTGTCCTAGGAAGTCTATAAAGCCATTTCTAATAGAGTCTTGTTCATGGGTATGTTGTGCACCACACTTTATAAGCAGGAGGCTATGGGACATTAGGAATTGTTATACTTCTTTGATATTCTGAGTTTGTGAAATAGAGTTTAACTCAATAAAGATCTTTTCTAATTCATGCATTATACATTTGCAGATCATGCCTCCTTAGCATACTGCCACTCACAGAGATACCTTGGCTGGAAATACTGAGAATCCCACTACCGAGGTATTTACTCAGATGGAGACGAGGGGTCAAGGTTGACCAACTAGAGCCGCTGGAGTTCCACATGTACCTACTGCTTCATCTACTCCTACTACAGAGGCTGATTTCAGAGGAACTATAAGTATGCTCACCCAGTTGGTAGCCAATCAGAGTGGGAATCAAAGTCTACAAGCTCCTAATTCTAGATCTCAAGGGATAACTGTTGCAACAAGTCTTAAGGATTTTCTGAGGATGAATCCATCAGTCTTCACTGGGTCTAAGGTTGAGGAAGATCCCCAAAACTCTATTGATGAGATGTGGAAAGTCCTGAAGGCCATGCAAACGACTGAGATTGAGGGAGTTGAACTTGCTTCCTACCAGCTCAAGGATGTGGTAAATGTCTAATACAACTAATGGGAACTAGGTCAAGGTGAGGATGCTGAGCTTGCCGAGTGGAGTGAATTCGAGAATGCCTTCCTTGATCACTTTTTCCCCAGGAGTTGAGAGAGGCAAAGATTCAAGAGTTTGTGAACTTGAAATAGGAGGAGTTGGCGGTCAAAGCATATAACCTCAAGTTCATCTAGCTATCTAGGTATGCCCCAGAAAAGGTCTAGGACATGAGGGAAAAAATAAGGAAGTTCATATCTGGACTGGGCAAGCATGTGAAGAAAGAGTGCAAGGCGACATTACTGATTACGGGAATGGATATCTCTAGACTTATGGTCTATGCATAACAACTAGAGAAGGATAAGAAGTGGGATAGAGAGAAGCATCTGAACAAGAAGACTAAGTCAGTAGGGCCTGAGCTTAGTCAGCCTAAGAAGAGTAAGGAAGACAAGTCCTACTTCTAAAAGAGATCTAATAGCTATGCACCATCCTCAACCAGTGTGTTAGCTCCTAGTAATAGGTATGATCAAAAGTCCCAAGGTCACACAGGGTCCTTAATTGCAGGCTAGTGTGACCCTTGGTTCGAAAGGGAAGCCACCTTGTGGGAAATATTGCAGGATGCACCTGGGAGAGTGCAGAGAGGAAGGGGATGGTTGTTTCAAGTGTGTCCATATGGGTCACTTCTAGAAAAAATGTCCAATATGGGAAAATAAGGTCTAGTCTTCTACTACAACACCACTAGCCAAAGGAGATAAGAGAGTTGCTGCACCAGGGATAGATGGTGGGATAAACCATTTGTATGTGATGGGGAATCGACAGGACCAAGAGGCTAGACTAGATATTATGATGGGTATGCTTTGAGTTTTTACTTTTGATTGTTATGTATTGCTTGATCTAAGTAAAACTCTAGCATTTGTGACACCATACATGACTAGTAGATTTGAGGTTCTTCATGAGTGTTTGCTTGAGTCCTTTGTTGTCTCCACACTTATTGGTGAGTCTATCCTAGCTAAAAGGATCTATAAAACTTGAGTGGTATCTGTCTATCATAGGGATACCTTTATCGATTTGATAGAGTTGGAGATGGTTGATTTCGATATGATCCTAGGCATGGAATGACTTCATGCCTATTATGCCTCTATTGATTGTAGGACCTGAACTGTCGAATTCCAATTCTCAAATGAACTAGTCCTACAGTGGAAAGGATATTATGTTGCACCTAAGGGTAAGTTTATTTTCTACCTTATTTTCTACCTTAAGTCCAAAAACCTATTCTCTAAGGGATGTATCTACCTCCTTGTGCTAGTTATGTCTAACGATGTTGAGCCTCCTACCTTTGAGTCTATCCCAATTGTAAATGACTTTCCTGAAGTATTCTTGAGGATCTGCCTGAAGACCCTCCTGATAAGGAGATTGACTTTAGAATTGATGTTCTTCTTGATACACAACCTATCTCTATTCCACCATATATAATGACCCCTGTTGAGTTGAAAGAACTAATATAGCAGTTGAAAGATTTTCTAGAGAAGGGCTTTATTAGGCCGAGTGTTTCTCCTTGGGGGAGCTCTAGTTCTATTTGTGAAAAAGAAGGATGGTTCCCTCAGAAATGTGTATTGATTATCACTAGTTGAATAAAGTGATAGTCAAGAATAAGTATCCCCTTTAAAGGATCAACAACTTGTTTGACCAACTTCAGGGTGCCATTATTTTCTCCAAGATAGGCCTAAAATCAAGTTATCACTAGGTGAAATGAGAGAATGTGACATCCCAAAGATGGCTTTTCGAACCCGATATGGTTACTTTATATTTTTTGTGTCCTTTGGGTTGAATAATACACTTGCAGCCTCATGGACTTGATGAATAGAGTATTCAGATAGTATCTTAATATGTTAATGATTGTGTTTATCAATGATATTTTGGTATATTTTAGAGATGAGGAGGAGAACACTAATCATCTTAGGATCTCCCTATAGGCGCTCAAGGATAATAAGTTGTATATTAAGTATTTAAAGTGTGAGTTTTGTCTCAAATCTGTGGCATTGCTAGGACATGTAGTTTCAGGCGATGGTATATGAGTGGACGCTCAAAAGATTGAGGCAGTTAAAAACTAGCCTAGCCTAACCTCTTCAACTGACATAAGAAGTTTTATGGGTTTGGCTGGTACTATTGCGAATTCATTGATGGGTTCTCTTTCATATCTGTACTATTGACTAGAGTGACTCAAAAGAAGGTCAAGTTTCAATGGTTCGATAAGTGTGAGAGGAGTTTCCAAGAGATGAAGATGAGGTTGACTACTGCATTAGTATTGACCTTGCTCGAAGGAACTGATGGATTCATCATTTATTGTGATGCCTCGAGGGTGGGATTGGGATGCTATTGATATAGAAAGGTAAAGTTATTGCTTATGGTTCTAGGAAACTCAAGGTGTATGAGAAGAATTATCCCACACATGCTTAGAATTGGCAGCGGTAGTGTTTTCTCTCAAGCTATGGCACAATTATTTTTATAGAGCACATGTTGATGTATTCACAAAACATAAAAGCCTGTAATATGTCTTCACCCAAAAGGAGCTTAATTTGAGGTAGAGGAGCTGGCTTGAATTACTCAAGGACTATGACATGAGCATCCTTTAGCATATGGTAAAGCTAATGTCGTTGCTGATGCTCTTAGCTAGTTATCCATGGGCAGTTCCTCCCATATTAAAGAGGAGAAAAAGAAGCTATCTAAAGAGGTTCACAGACTGGCACGATTGAGAGTTCAATTGGATGAATCTTGTAAAGGTGGAGTTCTTGTGTATAATGGGTCTGCATAATCTCTAGTAGTGGAGGTGAAATAGAAGCAAGACCAAGATATCATCATACAATTGAAGGCAGACGTGCATAAGCAAAAGGTGATGGATTTCGCCAAAGGGGAAGATGGAGTATTGAGATATCAAGGTAGATTGTGTGTCCCAAATAGCGATGGTATATGCAATAAAATCATGGAAGAAGCTCAAAACTCTAAATATTCAATCCGTACGAGCTTGACTAAGATGTACCATGACTTGAGAGCAGTATATTGGTGGAGTGGAATGAAAAAAAATATTGCTGAGTTTGTTTCCAAGTGCCCAAATCACCAATAAGTTAAAGTTGAGCATCAAAGGACATGTGGAGTACCTTAGAACTTTGAGATTCTAGAATAGAAGTGGGAGATGATTAACATAGACTTTGCCATAGGATTACCAAGGTCCCTCAAGTAGCTTGATTTGATTTGGGTAATAGTTGACAGGATGACCAATTTTGTCCACTTTTTGGTAGTAAAGACAACCGACACTGTAGAGAATTATGGCCAACTGTTCATAAAGGAGATTTTCAAATTGCATGGAGTTCCCTTTTCCATCATATACGATAGAAGATCTCACATAACTGCTTAATTTTAGAGATCTTTTTAGAAAGGCTTGGGTCAAAGGTGAACCTTAGCACTGCCTTCCACCCACAGACTGATGGCAAGGCAGAGCACATTATTCAAACTTTGGAGGATATATTGAGAGCCTGCGTCATTGACTTTAAAGGTAACTGGGATGACCATTTTCCTCTGATTGAGTATGCCTATAATAACAACTTCCATTTAAGTATTCAGATGGCTCCATATGAGGAACTTTATGGGAAGAGATATAGATTGTCAATCTGATGGTTTGAGGTAGGTGAGGTAGAGTTGATTGGGCCATGCTTGGTTCACCAAGACGTGGAGAAGGTAAAAATCATATGAGAGAGATTAAAGACTGCACAGAGTTGACAAAAATTCTACACCGATGTTAGGAGAAGAGACTTAGAGTTTGAGGTCAACGATTGGGCGTACCTGAAGGTGTCACCCATGAAGGGTGTGATATGATTTGAGAAGAAAGAGAAGTTGAGTCTGAGGTACATTGGACCTTATCATATTATAAAGAGGGTGGGTAATATAGCTTATGAGTTGGAGCTACCACCACAGTTAGCGACCATCCATCTAGTCTTTCACATTTCAATGCTTACGAAGTGTTTGGGAGATCCATAGTTAGTTGTGCCTGTTGAGACTACTAGAGTGAAGGAAAGTTTGAACGATGATAGTGTCCTAGAGTCTAATTGATGAATGGTATGATTTGTTGATTTTTTAACTATTTAATTGCTTGACTAATTAATTGCATGACTAATTTGTGAACTGCTTGGTTGTTAGAGTCCATGATAGGATTCGTGCCTTGACTAGGTCCCTAGATCCTTCATTCGAGGATGAATGATCCCATGGGGGAGATAATGTAACACCCTTTAATTCATTCGACCTAGCCTGCTATAAATGCCTAGGAGAAGCTGAGCAAATGACTAAAAAACATCATTAGAAGAAACCATGAAGGGGCATCTATGGCCCATAGATAGGACCTCATAGTTACCTATGTGACTTAGAATCTTTTTCTAAGTATGAGGTCTATGTATGAGTCTTTCTATGGACCATACTTCAATCCATGAGCTGTAGAATGGGTTCGTGGTTTGATGATTTAAAAAAATTAATTTTTTTGGATCTTGAACCACGATTAATAAGATGACCCATCATTCCTTTTATGGCCTGTTGAAAGGGGTTTCATAGATCCTATGTCCAATTTCTAGTAACACATATTTTTGGACATCCTTGTCTACGAGAGGCCACTTGCAGCTCATAAGTACAACCACAACCCGTAAACGAGGTCTCATGTTTCTATTAGGCAGATTTAAAGAGGGGTATTTTCATCTTTTCCTACTCTTTTAAATTAAAACCCATGACATTTATGACTTGTTTTGGACCCCTTATCAGTATTCTAAGTATAATATTATTCATTCTACACTTACAAAACTTAAGAGCATCGAAGAGGGGAGAAAGCTAGGGTTCCAAGCGCGCGAGTGAAGATTGTTTCAGAATTGATTGTTTTCCAAATTCTAGGTATGTAAGGCTTCCTAAAGCGTTGGACTGAGTACATTTACGTACCTTTTCATCTACTAGAGTCAAGTTTATATATAATAATTGAGTATTGAAAATCTCATGATCCTAATCTTCGAGTTGCTTGCATTTGTTTTGAGTCTTTATGCATAATTATGAATGAATGAATGAGTTACATGCTGGTCATATGAAATTGGAGTGTAAAATCTGCATTCGGTACTATAAACTCTGAATTTCATCATTATATATATAATCCTTATTGCATTGACTAAATTGAGACTATGACTATAGTTGTCTAAGTCAAGTAATTTGAGCATGACTGAGCATGACAAGCATATTACCTGTCTATATACACGTATAATGAGCATCTGATATGTTTTATGTGGCGAACATGATTGACTGATTGGAGTCTAAATGACCGTTTGAGTTTGAGTTAGAGTCTTGACTCCATGCATATTGATGATCTAATTAGTTGAGCTGTTGAGTGAGTTAATTGGAGAAAATCCAAGGAGACGAGATTTGAGTTGATTGGCATGAAACTATTGTAGTCTTGGCAGGAGTATTGAGAACTAATATGGGAGCGAGTGGGTAACCACTCTAACCTATAAACTACATTGTCAGTGTAGGATAGTTGCATCGTTAATTCAAGTGTAATGACCTCGAAGGTTATTCTTGACATTTTTGACCTGATTAACATTTTTCCTTTCTAAAAGTTGCCTTGGATCATCTTTTGTTGAGTCTAAAAGTCAGATTTTGAAAATCTTGTGATAAGTTGGAGTTTTGTAAAAGAAAGAGTTTTTAAAGGCTTAAAGTTAGAAATTTTAAATTTTGAGATTATTTTGAGTTTCAAGTGTCAAAATATGAATCTATCAATTCTGGAATGTCGATCTAGTCTATGAGAACTTGCAGAACTTAATTCAGAGCTAAAACGAGGATTTTGAATCTAAAGTTGCATTTCTAGTTCATTTTTTTTATCATGGTTTGACTTTGGTCAACATTTGAAGTTCGGGAGATCGTATCAAAATTCTATCAGTTCCAGTGGTTCTAGGTTGTGAAACTAACGTAGAAATGAATTTGTGGTAATTTTTAGAGCTTCCAGAATATTTTGAGTTTTTGAGTCTGAAACTAGTTTAAACAATCTTTCTCATGTTTTGGGCCAAGGAGGTTCCGAATTCAAATTCTAACCATTCCATTGAGTCTAGATTATCATTTCTGGTAAGGTTCTATGTTTGGTTTGTGCTTACGGGTTTCCAAATGAATTCCCGAGGGTCCAGTTCCTATTCTATTGAAGATGTGTAATTGTTGGTTTTTGATTGTTTCTGGTGTAGGCTATTTTGTTTTCCGCGTTTACAGATAAAGATCTGCGTTCATAGAGTGTAGACAATTTTACCTCCACATTTGTGGAGAAGAAGGCGCGTTCGCGGAGTGTATGTGCGTGCCTAACCCTCTGCGTTTGCTGAAGGCCCTTCACGTTCGCGATGCACTGTCCCTTTTTGCCTCCGCATTCACAAAGAGTAAAACATCCCTAAATAGTGTTGTCTTTTAAAAGATGTTTTTATTTCATATTCCACCATTTTCAACTCTCCAAGCTTCATTTTAAAGAGGGATGTCGATATTTGTCAAGGCAAAGTGATTGGGTAACTATTTTCTAACCTATTTCATTGATTTCTATTAATTATTTTATGTTTTTAACTTGTAATTTTGGGTTTTTAGTGGTGAAATTTTGGGATTTTTGGACTTTAATTTTCTAAAGTTAAATTATTTATTTCTCCCTCATCTTAACTCCATTTTTAAAATCATTTTCACCGTTGAACTCCTTATCACCTTGGATAATATTTTCATATGTTAATTTTTAGATTCTGACTATATTTTTCGGCATGATATTTTTGATCATTTTACCCTTTTACTCTGAATTAATTGATTTTAGTGTCATTAGATTCTTTCTGTGATGTTGATGCTTTATTTGAATAGATTTTGATGATTTGCAGTACCGTAGAAGGAGAAAATGATAGATTTGACTTGATATGAGACTTTATATAAGACAAGTGGACTTCTAACCTTTTTTTAAGTATGAATGAACCTTGCGTGCTCCTATATGTGTGGAATTGATCACCTTGGGGTAGAATTGTATCATTGTAGGCTTTGAGTTTGTGATTTCGGATTGAATAATTGTTTATATGATGGTATATCACTTGTAAATTAATTATAGATTTGTAACTTATGTGATTTTGTGAATCATTTGGTATTGATATTAAGATGATGCTTATATCGCGATGTGATCTATATATTAAGACTGTGGTGGTGTTGAGACACTGACGATATTGATTTATTGAGATCATTATGATATTGATACTATGATATAATTATGATCATACATTGCATCTATTATTATCTATGCATTGATACTTGTGATGTTTTAGACTGAGAGATCAGTAAGATAATATGTGGTTGGTGGCTGAGTTCTTTACCGATTGATGTTTAGTCGAGGTTTTTGCCAGCGAGCGGAGGTAATATGCCGACTGTTATTGGGTCCGAGGTCTTTTCCCGATGGGTTTGAGGTCTTTTCCAGATGGGTGAGCATGAACTGAGGTCTTTGCCGGCCATGTTCACATATACACAATCTAAGTAAAACCCTCATGGGTTTCGTCTGAGGTAGTCATCTGGTCAGCAGATGTGTATTCTAATATACTTCATGATTATTTGACATTGCATCGCATTACTTACATATTATGGTATTCACTCCATGTTATATAATACTTGTGGTCTATATTATCATTATATTGTGTGTAAGATTGTATACCTATCGTATCTTTGACTTGAGTAACTAATTGTTATATCTACTTATAAATGGTTATGAGGCATTATGTTAGATGATGAGTATATCTATATTACTATGATCTGTATATTGTATTGTGCTGAGATTTTTCTGTGTGTAGGGTTGTAGTTTGACATATTATGGTTGGGATTTAAGGAGTTACTCGAGTTCTTCATTGCTTTACCTTAGGTTAGTTCCATTTTGTTGAGTACCCTATTATTTTGTGCTCACTCCTTGTTACATTTTTGTAGGTTGTGAGCCTGGTCCATCTTTCTAGTTTCCTAATTTTTCACTGGATCAAGCTTTGGATCTATCGAGAGGTAGCTTCTTGTCCCTTCGACAAACTTTCAAATATTCTACTTTTATGTTTTATTCTACTTGAGGACTAGACATTATGCTATGTATTTCATTTGAGTATTCTATATTTAAAGGCTTATACATGTGATACCAGTTCTTGGGATGGTTGTAGTTTGTTTTCTTCCACTTATCTATATCATTAGACTATTTATCTTCCACTTTATCCTTATTGTTAAGTTGCTTAGGTTTTGGGATGATCACCTTGGAGGGTAAGTGAGTTCCATCACACTCAAATTTTGGGTTGTGATAATTTAGTATCAGAGCCCTAGGTTCATTGGTCTCACATGTGAACAAGCCCAATCAAGTAGAGTCTTAAGGATCGCTGCGGAGATGTCCGTTACTTATCCTTAAAAGGCTATAAAGACTATTAGGAAATTCTTTTTTGCTTCGTTCTAATCAATTCGTGTGTGGTTCTTGTTTAAGTACTAAGTGTTTGTGTTTCCTTTTTATAAATAGCGAAGACTACAACTACTGCTACTACAGGACGAGGGGAGGTTGCCCCTGATGGTACTATTTGAGACCCCAACTAGGGGTAGGGGCTATGCCAGAGGATGGGCTAGAGGCTGAGGACAAGGAACTGCACCGGTGAGGGATTATGATCGGGGTATCTCCCTTGAGCCAGTTATGGAGCCTAGATAGGAGCAGGTTCCACATGAGTTTGCTCCAACACCACTACTTTTGGATAGACTTTAAGAGTTTTGGGTGTGCTGGAGACTTTGGGGTAGATTGGTAGCCTAGCTAACACTTCTGGTACTTTATAAACTCAGGTGAGAGTTTAGCCTCAGGATCACCAGCATGCCCTCGAGGCCTAGGTTCAGGTAGAGCAACCACTAATAGCTCCAATTATTGAGATTCCACTAGTTATTGCCTTTATCGATAATGAGCAGTATAGGTACGAGAAGTTTAGGAAGATGGAGCCACCTCAGTTCCAGGGTGGTAAGATTGAGGACACACATGAGTTCTTGATCTCTTGTAGAGAACTTCTTGATAGTGTGGGTCAAATAAATACACATGGTGTGAGATATGTTATCCTCCTGCTACATGGGCTAGCCAGGGAGGGGTAGAGGACTTATATAGGATTCCTTCCAGCTAAGTCTCCTTAGATGACTTGGGAGATATTTAATGATGCATTCTATGATCAATTTGTTCCTTGGAGTGTTTGGGAGGAGAGTCGGTTGAGGTTTCGGAGCTTAAGGCAAGGCGCCATGATAATTATAGAGTATGAGGTTCGCTTATGCCAGCTAGCTCATTATGCTACAACTATACTTCCGATCGAGGTGAGAGAGTTAGTTTTTCCTATCAGACAGTCGATATTATGGATATCCAGAGATGGAGCTTCCTTTTAGTTGGTGGTTAGTGCTACCAAGGAGGCAGAGTTAATACATAGAGAGGAGTTTGGGGACCCCAAAAGAGTCCATACTTCAAGAAAATATTGAGGTACCTCATCAAGGGGTAGGGGTATGATCAGAGGGATAGGTTCATTTAAGCATCGTGGGTTTATGTAGCCTTGCCAACTTCAGAGGGAGGACGAGGCCCTCATGATTCCTACAGTTCATGTCAGAGTTCATCTGGTTCATAACATAGGCCTACGGGCCGGGAAGACTACAACATTCCTCCTGCTTCTCCATAATAATGGTTCACCCCTAGATCTTGCTTTAGGTGTGGATCTCCTGACCATTTGATTCGATAATTCCCTAGACAGACTTATTCTAGGCCCCACCATTCATTCTCCACAATACTGGTCAGAGCTCTAGCACCACCAGGTAGAGGTTCAGCCCCATAAACTAGGGGCTGGGGTAGAGGTCAGACTGATAGAGATAGACGTACTAGTGGTAGGGGAGCAGGTGATATTTTCACTCATTCGGGTGGTAAGGGGTCAACTTTTATAAGTGGGGGTCGAGGTGCCCATTGCTATTCCTTTCTAGGTAGACTCGAGGTTGAGGCCTCCAATGCTGTGATTACAGGTATTGTTCCAGTTTTCCATTTCTTTACATCTATGTAATTTGATCCTTACTCTACTTATTCTTATGTTTCTGCTTATTTCTCTTTGGGGTTTAAGTTGCCTTGTGATTCCATATTTGTGCCTATTCATGTTTTGACCCTAGTAGGAGAGCCCTTAGTAGTGGATCAGATGTACCGATCCTGTCTTGTTACTTTGGTAGGCTATGAGACTTGGGTAGATTTGATTATATTGGATATGTTAGATTTTGATGTTGTTTTGGGTATGGATTGACTATCTCCTTATTGTGCTATTCTTGATAGTACGCTAAGACTGTCACCTTAGCCATGCTAGGTAGACCGAGGATTGGGTGGACTAGTTTGAAGGGTTCTTATCTAGTAAAGTGATATCTTATATTAGGGCCCAAAAGTTGATTGATCGAGGATGCTTGACTTATTTAGATTTTATTTGTGATACTACTACTAAGTCACCTTCTATGGAGTCTATTTCAGTGGTTTGTGATTTCTTGGATATGTTTCCTACAGATTTAGCAGGAGTCCTTCCTGATTGGGACATTGATTTTGCTATTGACCTTGAGGTGGGCACTAAGCCTATCTTTATCACTCCCTATCGGATGACTCCAACTGAGTTGAAGGAGCTAAATGAGCAACTTCAAGATCTATTGTGTAAGGGCTTTATTTGCCCTAGTGTTTCACCTAAGGGTGCCTTAGTTCTATTTATTAAAAAGAAGGATAGGTCTATGAGGATATGTATTGATTATAGATAATTGAACAATATGACTGTCAAGAACAAGTACTCGCTTCCTCGCATTGATGTTTTGTTTGACCAACTTCAGGGAGCTACATTGTTTTCTAAGATTGACTTAAGCTCTAGGTATCATCAACTTAGTATTTGACCATCAGATATTCCCAAGACAACTTTTCGGACTAGGTATGACCATTATGAGTTTGTTGTTATGTTCTTTTGTTTGACTAATGCCCCTGTCACATTTATGGAGTTGATGAATGTGATGTTTGATATGCATCTTGACTCATTCATTATTGTGTTCATCGATAATATCTTGGTCTATTCCATGATTGAAGCAGACCATGTGAGACATTTGAGGATCATGCTCCAGAGACTTAGAGAGGAGAAACTGTATGCAAAATTCTATAAGTGTGAGTTCTAGTTGTGTTTAGTAGCATTTTTTGGGCATGTGGTATCCAAGAAGGGTATTCGAGTTGATCTAGTGAAGATTGAGGCTGTTGGGGGTTGGACTAGGCCTACCGCAACTATAGAGATTCATAGTTTTGTGGGTTTGGTTGGTTATTTTCACTATTTTGTTCAGGGTTTCTTAACTATTGGAAGTCTACTGATTAGACTTACTCAGAAGAATGTGATATTTCATTGGTTCGATGAGTGTGAAGAGAGCTTCCAAAAGCTCAAGTTATTGCTGACTACAACTCCTATTTTGACATTGTTGGAGGAAGGTGTTGATTTTACTATTTATTGTGATGCTTTGAGATTTGGGTTAGGTGGTGTATTGATGCAATAAGGGAAGGTTATTGCTTATGCTTCTAGATAGTTGAAGGCCCATGAGAAGAACTACCCCACCCATTATTTAGAGTTGGCTGTGGTTGTATTTGTGTTGAAGTTATGGCGCCACTATTTATATGGAGTCCATTATGAGATATTTATTGACCATCACAGTCTTTAGTGTATCTTCAGTCAATATTATCTTAATCTGAGACAAAGACGGTGGATTGAGCTTCTAAAAGAGCATGAATTGACTATTCTCTACCATCTCTGGAAGGACAATGTGGTGGCTGATGCATTGAGTAGGAAGAATTCTAGCATGGAGAGTCTAACAACTATCTGGGTAGAGGAATGTATGTTGGCTAGAGATGTTCAGAGATTTGCTAATAGGTTGGTGAGGTTACAAATTTTAGAGTAGGGTGGACTGCTTGCTACTGTCGAGGCCCGCTTGTCGTTGATGGATCAGATTCATGAGAGGCAATTTGAGGATGAGAAGTTATGTGTTATTCTAGATAAATTGACTAGAGGGAAACTAGAGAAGAAATACCTGATTCTGATGGTCACTTGAGGATCGGGAGCTGCATCTATGTGCCCAAGGTGGGAGATTTGACCCAATTGATAATTGAGAAGGCTTATTGTCCTAGATACTCTATACACCCAGGAACAGTAAAGATGTACCATAATATGAGTCAACTTTATTGGTGGTCCAATATGAAGAGATACATAGTTGAGTTCGCTTCCAAGTGTTTGACATGTCAGCAGGTCAAGTGTGAGCACTTGAGGCCAGGTGGATAGTTTCAGAAGATGCCCATTCTCAAGTGGAAGTGGGAGCGTATTGCCAATGACTTTGCAGTTGGCTTACCTCTTATTGTTGGGGAACTTAATTCTATTTGGGTGGTGGTGGATCGGTTGACCAAGTCTGTCCACTTCATTCCAGTTAAAGTGAGGTATACCGCAGAGAGACTTGCTCATATTTATATTAGTCAGATAGTGAGATATCACGGGGTCCTAGTTTCTATTATATCAGATCGAGGCTCATTGTTTACTTCACATTTTTAGAGGGCCTTACAACATGGTTTGGGTACCTGTTTGGATTTGAGTATAACATTTTAACCCCAGACTAATAGCCAGTCCGATAAGGCCATTCATGTTCTAGAGGATATACTGTGGGCTAGTGTTATAGATTTTATAGCTAAGTGGGATCAATATTTAGCCTTGGTGAAGTTAGCTTATAGTAATAGTTATCATTTTAGCATTCAGATGACTCCTTTTGAGTCCTTGTATGGACGGAGATGCAGATCTCCCATAGGTTGGTTTAATATAGTAGCGGTGGTGAATATGGGTGTTGATATGTTGAGATATGATCTTGAGTGGGTATGACTGATTCAGAGTAGATTGGTGACAATACAGAGTTGCCAAAAGAGCTACGCTGATAGGTGGGTTCGACCTTTGGAGTTCACGATTGGTGATATGGTTTGGTTGAAAGTCTCACCTTTAGAGGGTGTTATGAGATTTAGGAAGAAATACAAGCTAAGTCTGAGGTTTATTGGACCTTTTGAGATTCTTGATAGAGTGGGAGAGCTGGCTTATATACTTGCTTTGCCACCCAACCTGTCTTTAGTCCATCCTGTTTTCTCTAATTCGATGTTGCAGTGTTACATTCCGAATGAGTCCCACGTGATTTGTATGGATTCAGTTAAGTTGTGCCCTGATTTGACATATGAGGAGCAACTAGTGGCCATTTCAGATAGATAGGTGAGGAAGTTGAGGACTAAGGAGATCGCTTCAGTAAAAGTCCAGTGGAGCCATAGGCCCAAGTGTGAGGTTACATGGGAGATAGAGTTAGATATACATTCCTGGTACCCTTAGTTGTTTGAGCCTTCAGGTATGTTCCTTATCTCATGTTTGAGGATGAACATTATTTTTAGTAATGGATGATGTAATGACCTCGAAGGTCATTCTTAGCATTTCTGACCTAATTACCATTTTTGCTTTTCCGAAAGTTGTCTTGGATCATTTTTGGTTTAGTCTAAAAGTCAGATTTTAAAAATCTTGTGAAAATTTGGAGTTTTGTAAAAGAAATAGTTTTTAAAGACATAAAGTTGGAAATTTTGAGTTTTGAGCGTTGGAATTCAAATCTGTTAATTTCATCAGTTCTAGAATACTGAATCTGGTCTAGGAGAACTTGCAAAACTGAATACGAAGCTAAAACGAGAATTTTTGACCCAAAGTTGCATTTCTAGTTCATTTCGGATCATAGGTTTGAATTTGGTTAATATTCAGAGTTCGGGAGTTCTTATCAAAATTTTATTAGTTCCAATGGTTCTGGGTGGTGACACTAATGCTAGAAATGACTTCCTGGTAATTTTTAGAGCTTCCAAAAATATTTTGAGTTTTTGAATTCAAAACTAATTTAAATAATCTTTCTTGGGTTCTGGGTCAAGGAGGTTCCTAATTCAAATTCTGATGATTCTATTGAGTCCGGACCATCATTTTTGGTAGGGTTCCATATTTGGTTTGTGCTTATGGGGTTCCAAACAAATTCTCGATGGTCCAGTTCCTATTCTATTGAAGCTGTGTAATTCCTGGTTTTCGATTATTTCTAGTGCAAGCTATTTTGTTGTTCGCGTTCGTGGAGTGTATAAAATTTGACATTCGCATTCGCAGAGAAGAGGGCGCGTTCACGGAGTGTACTTGCATGTCTAACCCTTTGCCTTCGTGGAAGGCCCTCCATGTTTACGAAGCATTATTTTTTTTTACCTCCTTGTTTGCGGACAATTATTCAAGTTCGTGAAGAGTAAAACATCCCTAAACAGTGTTATCTTTTAGAAGACGTTATTATTTCATATTTCACCATTTTCAACTCTCCAAGATTTTTTTTAAAGAGGGATTTCAAGATTTTTCAAGGGAAGTGATTGGGTAACTGATGTGCTGCCGAAATACAACACTTTTGATGCTTAAAACTTAGAATTTTGTGTATTCTCAAAGCGAAGTTAGTAGATTTGATGTGTTTTTTATGTTTGTTTTGTCGGATTACAGTGTTAGCGTGGTTTTTGGGCAAAGAGTGTTGATATAGTAGTTGTTGGTGATCCATGGAACCCTTTATGGGTCGTGAAATAAATCACAGGCCGTAAAAGGGGGTTCATAGAAATTTCTAGTGAAGGGTGATTTGTTGAATAAGAATCTACAAGAGATACAAATGAGCAGTAGATCATTTCACTAATCATAGATTGTAGTCATGCCCTGAGGATCAGAGAGTGGAGAAGTGCTGAAAATCCATCAGGCAAAACCTTCCATGGGGTGTAGAATCTTATACGACTCGTAGATGGGTCACGTAGAAGACATCTTAAGGTTCTAGTTGATGTCCATTAAACCCTTGCACACGAGCCATGGAGTGGAGTACGAGTCATAGACTAGCTCGTAGAATGTGCCAACACAATTTTCCTAATCTGATTTTGTTTTGTATTTTAGACATTATAAATAGATTTTTAGGTTATTTTTCATTAAATTTTCCAGAGAGTTCGTACTAGTTTGTAGTTTTTAGTAATCTTAGGAAGAGAAAAACAACTTTTGTGTCTTGATTCATATTTTGCTTTCAATTGAAGAGTTGGATTTCTTGTTCATTAATTCCTTTGTGTAAGTTCTCAATTATGCTATTCTATATCATAATTCTTGCATCTATACCAATAATGATTAGCTAAATCCACAACTAGGGTTGTGAAAACCATGAAGAACTAACAAGGTAAAATTATATAATTTGTGATTCTTGGAAGGTGTGTACCAATATATTAGTTATTCCTCTTCACTTTAACTTCTTTTTAATGGAAGGCCAATGTTAGAACCCCCCTAGTGCTACTTGCTAGATCAATGAGGTAATGAATAGAAAAAGAGGATAATTAATAGAATTTGATTGAGTTGTTATCGTCTAATCAACCAAACTGGATCAAGGGTGGTTGTACTGGGATAATGGGTAAGGCTTAGGAATGTCACACTGCGGAGATGGATCAAATCCCATAGTGCAATTTACCTCTACGCCAGATCAAGGGTTTAGGTAAACTCAACTTACCGTCCTATATCTACACACTGGAAAAGATCACAATTATCTGATAATACTAAGTTAGGGACTCTTGGGGAACACATCATCCTAGTTAGCTCTTTTACTGATTTCCTAATATTTGCATTAGTCTAGGTTTATTTTATTTATTGCAAAATCTCCTTTTCTTGGGATATAAGTAGGTTAATCAACCCACTTTACAATTGAACTATTTTGGAGTCTACCATATTTCCAGTGGGATTCAACCCTAACCTCAATTAGGTTATTTACTTGACAACAACCGCTTTAACCTTAAAAGAAGGTGTAGCTTGAGCGACATCAAGTATTTTGGCACCGTTTCTGGGGAATACAATTATACTTGTTTAGTTCAAGTAATTTAGGGGGGGATAGTTCTTATTCTTCTCATGTTACATTTTTGTTTGGTTTCGGTATGCGGGTTTGGTGAAGGATGGTCCAAATTGATCAGAACCATGCTGAAAGTGAGGAGTAAACAGAAGTGTCAATTGAAGAAAGGTTGGGTGTCGGCACTCTGGAGGCATGGGAACTTTATGAAGTCTGAGTATTCAAGTAGTCCAAGTTGTGCCGCGACAATAAATCAAGCATTACTTAGGAGACAACCCAAGAAGTGAGAGCCACTTAGGCACCCAGGTATGTTTCTTTTGACCCCTGTTCTTTATTTTGATATTTTGTGTGCTTTGGGGACAATGCACATCTTTTTCAATGGGGTGTGGGCATTTATAGGCCTCAGTGAAGTCTGAGTAACCTTGGCCTATAACTATCTCAATTTTTTATTCCAAAGGGTTTGCTTGCCTGTGTTCTTTTTCCTTGCGGATGTTTAATTTTTGTTGAACCGACATGTTTAGGATGTTTCGATAGTATTAGTAGCATATAGTGTTGATTCCAATGGCATATGTTTGTTTTTGTGCTTTTGTTGAAAAATAATACCCACCAAAAATTTTAAGTAGTTACTTTGGATAGAAATCATGCATGATTGATTGTTTGACAGTGCTTGTTCAAATAAGCTGAGCATAATTGTGATAAAAAGCATGATCTGATAGTCTGTGTTGAAATATATGCAATTCCATGAGTGAGTGAGTTTTAATTGCATGATTCATATACTATGTTTCAATTCAGAACTTACCCTGTTATCTGACTTAGACCATAGGTTAGTGGGTCATGAAAGGATTTTAGGCCATTGTTCTTATATTTTTCTTTCAATTGAAGAGTTGGATTTCTTATTCATCAATTCCTTTATTTAAGCGCTCAATTAGAATAGCATGATTCTTGCATCTACACCAATTATGATTAGCTAAATCCACAACAAGGGTTGTGGGAACCATGAAGAACTAATAAGGAAAAATTGGATAGTTTGTGATTCTTGGAAGGTGTGTGTGGAAATATTTGTTATTCCTCTTCACTTTAACTACTTTTTAATAGAAAACCAATGTTAGAACTCGCCTAGTGTTACTTGCTGAATTAAGGAGGTAATGAATAGGAAAAGAGGATAATTAACTGAATTCGATTGAGTTGTTCTCGTTTAATCAACCAAACTGGATCAAGGGTAAGTTGTACTGGGATAATAGGTAAGACTTAGTAATGTCACACTGCGGAGATGGATCAAATCCTATAGTGAAATTTACCTCTGCGCCGGATCAAAGGTTTAGGTAAACTCAACTTACCATTCTACATCTACACACTGGAAAATATCATAATTATCTGATAATACTAAGTTAGGGATTCATGAGGAACACATCACCCTAGTTAGATCTTCTACTGAATTCATAACACTTGCATTAGTCTAAGTTTATTTTATTTATTGCAAAACCCCTCTTTCTTGGGACATAAGTAGGTTAATCACCCTACTTTACAATTGAACTATTCTGGAGTCTATCATATTTCCTGTGGGACTCAACCCTAATCTGGGTTTGGTTATTTACTTGACAATGACCGCTTTAACCTTAAAAGGAGGTGTAGCTTGAGCGACATCATTAACTATTTTCTATCCAATTTCATTGATTAATTTATGTTTTTAACTTCTAGTTTTGGGTTTTCAGTGGTGAAATTTGAGGATTTTTGGACTTTGATTTCCTTAACTTAAATTGTTGAATTCTCCCTCATCTTAACTCCATTTTTGAAACCATTTTCACCATTGAACTCCTTATCACCTTGGGAATATTTTTATATGTTAATTTTCAGATTCTGGCTATATTTTTTGACATGAGATTTTTGACCATTTTACTGTTTTTCTGAATTAATCAATTTTAGTGTCATTAGATTCATTGTGTGATGGTGATACTTTATTTGAATAGATTTTGATGATTTAGAGTACCGTAGAAGGGGGAAAGAGATAGGTTTGACTTGATACAAGACTTTATATAAAGCAAGTGGACTTCTAACCTTTTGTTAATTATGAATGAACCTCTTATGCTACTATATTTGTAGAGTTGATCAACTTGGGGTAGAATTGTATCATTGTAGGCTTTTATCATGAGATTTTAGATTGAATAATTATTTATATAATGGTATATTGACTTGTAAATTCATTTTATATTCATAACTTATGTGATATTGTTAATCAGTTTGTATTGATATTGAGATGATACTTATATTACGATGTGATTGATATATTAAGACAATGGTGATGTTGAGACACTAATGATATTGAGCTATTGATGATATTGAGATATTGCGATCATTATTATGTTGATACTATGATATAATTGTGATCATGTACATTGCTTCTATTATTATTTGTGCATTAATACTTATGATATCTACAACTGAGAGATCAGTAAGGTAATATGTGATTGGTGGCTGAGGTCTTTACTTGTAGATTTTTAGCCTACGTTTCTGCCGATGGGCTGAGGTAATATGCCGACTGTTATTAGGTTCGAGGTCTTTTTGGATGAGTTTGAGGTCTTTTCTGAATGGATGAGCATAAGCAAGGTCTTTGTTGGCCATGTTCACAGATACACAATCTAAGTAAGACCTCTATGGGTTTCATGTGAGGCAGTTATCTGGCCAGCGAATGTGTATAATAGGATAGACTTGCATCACAATTATTTAACATTGCATCACATTACTTACATTTCATGGCATTCACTCCATCTCATATCATACTTGCATCTATATTATCACTCTATTGTCTATGAGATTGTATACCTATTGTATCTTTGACTTGAGTAACTAATGGTTATATCTACTTATAAATAGTTGTGAGACATTATGTTAGATGATGAGTATATCTATATTACTGTGGTCTGTATATTATATTATGCTGGAACTTTTCTAAGTGCAAGGTTGTAGTTCAGTAGATTGTGATTGGGATTTAAGGAGTTACTTGTGTTCTTCATTGCTTTACCTTAGGTTAGTTCTATTTCGCCGAGTACCTTATTGTTTGGTGCTCACCCCTTGTTATATTTTTATAAGTTATGAGCTCAATCCATCTTGCTAGCTTTCTAATTTATCGTTGGATCGAGCTTTAGATCTATGAGAGTAGTTGCTTATTCCTTCGGCATACCTTCAAAGATTCTAGTTTTATGTTTTGTTCTACTTGAGGACTAGACATTATGCTATATATTTCATTTGAGTATTCTATATTTAGAGGCTTGTACATATGACACCAGTTCTTATGATGGTTGTAGTTTGTTTTCTTCTGCTTATCTATATCATTAGACTATTTATCTTCCGCTTTATCCTTATTAGTAAGCTGCTTATGTTTTTGGCTGACTCACTTTGAAGGGTTAGGTGATTGCCATCACATTCGAATTTTAGGTTGTGACATTGGGTGACTCATGTCCCAAAAACATGGACATTTACTTTGGATCTAAAAGAGTTTTGATCATTCTTTACCAAGGCAAGTATTAGACGGGTGTGGCAATGACGTCGCCTTCATTTTGCATCATCAAACTAAAGGTGGTAGGATTGGATATCAGTTAGGAGAAACTCCCAAGCAAAACTTGATTGAGAATATAACATTTTAAAATGAGTTTCATGAAATTAAGTCTATCTTTCAAAGAATGACTTATTTTTAAACTTGTATATTGATTGAGTGGAGCTACAGATTGTTCAGCCTTAATCATTACTTTACCCATTCTTACATACCAGTATATTCCATGTACTGACGTCCATTTAGGCCTGTATCATTAATGATGCAGATATAGGTGATATAGGACGTTAGCTAGTGCATTGTTGAGGTCTACCTTCGCAGTTTCAGATTTAGTGAGCCCTCCCTGCTATTCGGAAGAGTCCTTTTTATTTTTATTAAGTATTTTTATTTCTTTGATTGGAATAGCCATGGTTTGTTATGGTATATTTTAGACTGTTAGATAGAGGCTTCATAGACAGTGAGTAGAGTATTGTTGATTGTTATTTATTTTCCAACTTTGTTCATTAGGAACTATTACCGATAGAGATTTATTTATTTAATTAATAGTCTTTCTTAAGTATTTTTCCACTACTGAGTATGATGTGATAATTAGTCTAGGTGGTTCTCTTTGGAAATCAACAATGATTCTTCAAGTGCTGGCCACACCAAGGGTACCCTCTTGGGGTGTGATAGACTGCCACGAGCTAACATGGTAGACACTATTCTTACCCATCTCCTATGGACACACCACTCCATACCTTAGTTGTGCATGGATATTATACCTTTTGGGCTTATGGGGGGCTCAATTGGGGTACAAGCATAGACACTAGGGCTTTACACTCACGTACAATACCATACCTCGATCATTGATAGTTGTATGGTGGTTCTACTTGGGTTTTGTCAGTTGGGGGTTGTATATTGATTAGTTCTATCCAGTTGGGGTTCAGGGCTTCCATAGGCATTACTTATTGTTGACCTAGGTATAAATTGCTAGTTTTATAATATTTTACTATATTTGATCTTTCCATATTTACTATATTTCACTTAGTTGGCCAATAATACCTACTGGGTACCTATTATCGAAGCTCACCCCTACTTTTTTGCATCTACTCATGGTGCAGGTTCAGGTACGAGTAATAGCTATTGACTTAGGGGCTTATTGACACTTTAGGAGACCTTGGTGAGCATCAGTAGCTTCAAATCTTCTACAGTCTTGTTCTATTCTTAGGCCATTTTTTGTACCCAGGCACTGGCCTTGTATATGCGTAGTTTAGGTTGTATATGTTGGATCTCATTCTAGTTATATGTATATATATGCATATATTTTTATTCTGAGTCTACAGTAGTTTTGTTCAGGTGACTTCCAGGGTTTGAGGTAGATTATTATTGGGTTGGTTGTATGTTTTAAGTTGTCGTTGTGCTTAGTGATTTAGGACAGGTACCGTGGGTATGGTTTGGCTTGCCTATTGGTGGGATCTAACAGGTGTCATCATAATATGAAAGTTTGGGTCGTGATAAGGTGGTATTAGAGTTTTATGTTTACTGGTATCATTTGTACAAAACTATCATGTAGTAGAGTCCTATAGATGGGCAAAAAGACGTCCATGAATTATCTGCAAGAGGCTATAGGATGCTTAGGAAACCCCCTATTATTGATTCTATTCATGCAGTACTGCCTATTGATTTCTTAGAATCTGATAGTTTTATTCCTTCTCAGATATGCAATACAAGGGTCGGACTCTGGGTAAAGCAGGGATGTGCCGTCAGTTCCTGATAGGGAGCAACCCTTAGATCCTATTGAGCAGTGACAGGATGCCTTAGCTCCCTCACAGCTAGAGGCACCACTCTCCCACAACCCCCAACCACTTTCTTTATTACACCCGAGGTACAAACAACTATCGGGTAGTTGATAGCTGCAGTTGGTGGCACTCAGCCAGGCCTAGTTCCTTCGGCATAGGTCCCAATAGAGTATGCCCGCTCTAGTGAGCAGTTCGGTCATGAGGCCTAAGGGGGTAGTGACAAATAAGCATGACGTGAGAGAGGTTTCAGTGGATTCAAATCTTGCTATAAATGGTATAATGTTAATTCATGGTAATTTTGGGTATCTAGTTTGGGGCCGATAGGTGTTTATTATGAGTGTTCTACCTCTCTTACTCATAGTATTTTATGTGTTATTGAATGACGATAACTGCTGAGGACCATGACTAAGAATGTGACATATATCTATATATGGAGAAATGTACAAGGAGTCCATCGGTATTTAATATATTAAGTATCTTAAGTATTTTTGAATGTTTGATGGTTGTCGAGAGCCTAGGTGGTTGGTGTGTTAATTAGCTGTCCTATTTCTAAATATTTTTTATCATGTGGAAGCTACCAATGATTGTTACATCAATAATTGGTTATATTGAGATAGTGTTATAACTATCTATTACACTTATGATTGCTATTATTACTGTGACTGACCGACTATATAACAATAAAAAGGGCTAAGGTCCCTATGGCGGGGTATGATTACATTAGCTGATGTTTGTGCTATTTAGCATCAGTTAGCTTGTAAGCCACTTATGGTATATCTGTGGGGATTGCTTGCATAAGGAAATAAGAAACAAGGTAAAGTTTTTATAGAAGGGATGCAAATATAATTATGGGTGGTTGTGATTATTCGGATATCTGCAGATGTGTTGAGGGCGTCTATACCTAGCCTGGTGCGCTCCTATTACATTCTAGCTAATTGAGCTAATGGGATGAATGATTGACTTTTGAGGATGCCGTAGAGATTTCTACACTAATTCTTTGTTACATACTGACGGGTAATTATATTTTCTATTAGTTAGAGCATACTTATGACTATTGTATTCACCGCCTACTACGAGTTCAGGGTTAGGATCCCTATGTGATTCAGGTTGAATTTCTGATATGCTCTGAGACTGAGAGCGGAGTATTTTTGTGAGTATTGCCCTTGAAAGGTAAATGGAGATTAGCTGATGGGGTGAACTTAATATTTGATATATTGGGCCATCCACTAATCTCAGGTAAGTTAGGGCTGCGACATATGAGTTAGCTTTGCCTCAAATATATTTTGCCATACACCCAGTCTTTCATATATCGATGCTGAGTCATTATAGTCTAGATGAGCCATATGTGTTTTAGTATGATTCAGTTAAGTTACGTGACCGTCTAACGTTGTGGAGAAGCTGGTAACTATCTAGCCAAAGATGTCAAGCAAGTGCGCTCTAGGACTACAACAGTGGTTAAAGTTTAGTGGCACCATCGATCGATTGAGGAGGCTACCTGAGAGTTAGAGCCAGTCATTCAGGAGTAATACCTTAACCTATTTGAGTCTTGAGGTATACCTTTATCCTTACTTTTACAAATGAAAATTCTTTTAGTGGGAGATTTTGTAATGACCCTCAAAGTCATTTTTGTGTTTCCATGAATATTTTATCGGTTCGAGAATTCGCATAGGGACCTCGGGCCACCTGTGACATATTGATATTGTTAGTTTGGTTTTTGGGTGAATCGTATGAGATTTATGAAGGTTTTTTAGTTAAAAAGCAAGTTATAACAGTAAAAATAATTTTTAGGTAAAGTCCTAGTAAATGGACTCGGAGTAGAATTTTGACGATTCCATTAGATCCCAAACCATCAAATTAGGCTAGGAACATATTTGGTGTTAATTATATCAAATTTTACAAATTTAGCCTTCGAATTGGGCCAATGTTGACTTTAGTTAACATCCTTGGTAAATATGCCCAAATGGAAATTTCGACTACTCTATTGGATCCGGAATGTGAAGTTTGGTGTAGGAGAATCTTTCGTTTGTTTCTTGAGGCTTCCGAGTGTGGTTTGTTCCCTTCAGTAGATTTTGATATTGGGAAGTAGGACCTATATTGGAATAAAATGACATTTGATATGAATTTCGACTACACCATTGAGCCCGAAATGCTATTTTCATTCAGATTTTCATATATGGATTATATTTTTCTGACTCCGGATGAGGCTGGAGCATCAAAATTAAGTTTGAGTGGTTGCTGAAAAATTAAATACAATGATGATATGGCCCACCGGGATCCCACCATGTGGCAGGATTTAAAAAGAAAAAAGTGAAACACAAAAAACAAGATATATTCAATCCAATTCCAGAAACATGGAGAGCAAATGAACACAACTTTCACTTACAATAATTTAGTTATTTTTTTCTGATTTCTCTGATTCAAAAGGCTAACTTGTGTATTTTTTTAAGAAAAATGTCGTGGGAGCTTCAAAATTGCTTTTGGCATGCCGTTTGAGGTAAAATTTATCCATTTTGCTGATGTATCATATTATGAGTTTCAGAAACTTTGACATGTGATTTCTTATCCATTTTGAGTTGGATTTTGGTAAAATTTGGATCTATTTTGTGTATTTTTGCGAGACACATACTATGGTAATGCGGAATTGATTTATTGAGGTCTATTTGGTGCCAAAATGATCTTTTGCTGCTAATTATGTTAGTGTTTTTTTGGAAAATTGGAAAAGCGGCGTCTTTGCCATTTCACATCAGAATTGAGTAAAATTTGGGTCTAAACTACTATACTTTTCAAGACCTACATTGTAGTATACTTGAATTCTATTAATTCAACCATATTTTTGAGGAATTTATCTGGGAAGTTGCTGTAGCGAATAGGGGTGCGATAAGAAATGTCGTATGGGATTTGGGCTATTTCTTGGTGTTTTGTGCCTCATTTTGAGCCCAATTTTTGGCTATAGATTTGAGATGACGTAACGGTCATTTTACGGGGCTTTTCTTGGTATTTTGGATGTGGGGCCTATATTTTCATATTTTAGTTGTATTTAACGTACTTTCCCCTATTTCTTAAGGTATTATAGCTGAAACATCTGTATTGATGTTATGACTCATGTTTTGAAAGATGAGAGATATTTGGAGGCCATCGAGAAAGTAAAAGCTCACGTGGACTAATATGAAGCGTGTGAATTTTTCTTTCATGTAGGAAACACTTCTCCTTCCCCTAGACTGAGTTAAATTATATTATGTGTATGTATGTTGATCAAATTTATTGAACTTGGGATATACTTGATGGGTTGGTCTTGTGATCACTGTGTTGGGCCCTGTGATAGTTGTATCTATTATCCTAGCTTGATTTTAGCACTGGTGAGCTATGAATAAGCATGTTGAAGGTTAAATTTGCATTCATGCCACGTGACTAGTACGTACATCTAGCTTAACACTTGTTTATCTGTAGGAGGGGTATGGAACTAGTGATATTTATACCTTGGGGCTGATTGTTAACCATATTCCATTCTATACATTTAGACCCTGTTCATATGATTCTATTGATACTTATTGTTCTGGATACCTGTTGTACTTAGCTATTAGGTTGTCTATGGTTACTCTGAATTCCTGTAAGTTGCTCTAGACTGTAATGTACTTATCTATGGCTAGAATGATATATATTGCTTCTGTTGATACATATACCTACTTGGCTACTTGTATATCTACTAGGTTTTTTGGTAGTAGGGGAAGCATGTTGCATTCTGGGAAAGTAGTTGTTAGTTGTGCTCCTAACTATATACTGTGATTCTGTTGTTGTGATGTACTATTATATTAGACCCCTGGTTGTTTAGTGATAGGGTTGTAATCTTTATTATGAGATATCTGCTATACTGTGGGATTTAGGTGAGTTATCTATGTTGTGGTCATTTTGTGTTACCTTTGTCGGCCAACTTGTCCATTGTTCCCCTGGTTACTTGTTATACTAGCCATTTGGGGGTGCTAATATGGTTCTGGATATGTGAAATACTTTTGCTTAGCTTCTCTTTATGGGCGTTAGCCTAGTCTTAAGCCAGTGCTTCCCTAGATTTTTTTTACTCAAAGCCTGTATGACTATATGTACCCAGTATGACTTGTAAGGCACACTAGAGTGGGTGACTCGTTCCATCACGATACATTTTTGGACTAGGTGACTCATTCTTTCATGATACATCTTTGGATTGGGTGACTCATTCCATCACGATACATCTCTAGATCGGGTGACTTGTTCTATCACGATACATCTCTATATCGAGAGAGTCATCCCACCGTGATATATCTTGGATTAGGTGTTGTATTCTAACATAATGTATATATGTATGTGCATACCTATATCATGTGTCATGGAATGACATGATACACCGGTCTAGGTGTCATGTTCCAATACGAGATTTGGGGTTCAATTATCACGTGCCGACATGGTATACACTATTCTTACCCGTCTCCTACCGATACAACACTCTACACCCTGGTTGTGTATGGCATACCATCTAGGTTTTTGGTGGCTTAGTTGGTGTACATGCATAGAACCTAGGGCCTTACACTCACATGCAGCACCATACCTAAATCGTGTGACAGTTTCGTGGTAGTTCTACTTAGGTTTTGTCAGTTATGGGTTGTATATTTCTTGGTTCTATCCGGTTGGGGTTTAGGAGTTCCATAGGCATGCTTATTGTTAACCTAGGTTCAAATTTCTAGTTTTAATTCATTTTACTATATTTGATCTTTCCATATTTGCCTATATTTGACTCAGTCAGTCTGATGCTTACTGGGTACCTGTCACCGGTACTCACCCCTACCTTTTTGTATCTACTTGCGGTGCAGGTTCAAGTACGAGTTGTGGACATTAACTTTGGGGCTTATTGACACTTCAGGAAACCTTAGTGACCATCAGTAGCTTCAGATCTTCTACGGTCTCCTTCTATTCTTTAACCATTTTTTGTACCCAAACACTAGCCTTGTATATGCGTAGCTTGGGTTGTATATGTATGATCTCATTCTGGTTATATTTATGTATTTTTATTTTAAGTCTACAATAGCTCTGTACAGGTGATTTCCAAGTTCTGGGGTAGGTTGTTATTAGGTTGGTTGTATGTTATAAGTTGTCGTGGTGCATAGTGATTCAGGATAGGTACCATGGGTATGGGTAGGCTTTCCTGTAGGTGGGATCTGATAGGTACTATCATGATCTGAAAGGTCGAGTCGTGACAAGGTGGTATCATAGCCTTAGGTTTACTAGTCTCATTTGTATAGAGTTACCATATAGTAGAGTCTTGCGGATAGATGTAGAGATATCTATGACTTATCTGCAGGAGGCTACGAGATTCTTAGGAAACCCCCTATTGTTGATTCTGATCATGCAGTACTATCTGTCGACTTCTTGGAATTTGATAGTTTCATTCCTTCTTAGATAAGCCGCACAGAGGTTGGACTTTAGGTAAACGTAGGGCTATGATGTCAATTCTCTATGGGAGAAACCTTAGATCTTGTTGAACAACGATAGGATGCCTCATCTCCCCCATAGCTGGAGGCACCAGTCCTCATCAACCCCTAGCTGCTTTTGTGATTACACCAGAGGTACAGACGGCTATTGGACAGTTGATAACTACATATAGGGGCACTCAGCCAGGCCTAGTTCCTCCAACATAAGTCCCAGTAGAGTATGCCCACTCTAGTGAGTAGTTTAATCGTGAGGCCTAAAGGGGAAAGGACAAACAAACATGGCATGAGGGAGTTTTCAGTGCATTCTAATCTGGATTCAAGTGACCGAGGGACAGATCGCCATCATGGTTTCATGCACAATTATCTTCTTTTGAGGGTTTGAGTTGCAGGGCTTTCATGTCATGTTAGAATAATCAGGCTTGCGAAGATCGATCTTCTCAGGGGTATTTTGACTCTAGATCACTAGACCATTGTTCTAGAGAGTGCCTTGAGTGTAGAGCAACATACTTAGCTTCGGGGGTTGCAAGATTAGCTCTCTCACCTACCATTAGGGGCAGAGGGCTGAATCATGGTTGTAAAGGTGATCGGTACAGTAACAACCCAACCCTCTAGTGATATTATCTGCGTTAGGACTAAGCTCTAATGACTTTAAAATGTGTCACTAGTAGGTAAGACCTATTTACTTATATACCCAACATCTCTCCTGTGTTTTGTCGATGTGGGACTTCTCATCTTATGATGGGTTGTTACATACACCCCTCTATGGACTCTGTATCATCACTGAGGTTTTCCCCACTGTATGAGATTCACCTAGACTCAGCACTTAGATTTACCTCACCTCATCGAGATTCACCTAAACGCAGTTGAACTCTAGCCCCATATCGACAAGGATGATATAGGAGTGACTCTGATACCATCTATAACAACCCAGCCCGCTAGTGATATTATCCGCTTTAGGCCTAGGCCCACACGATATTAAAATACTTCACTAGTAGGTAAGACATGTTTACTTATATACCCAATATCTCTCCTGTGTTTTTTCTATGTGGGACTTCTCATCTCAAGATGGGTTGTTACATACACCCCCTCTATGGACTCAACACCCTCGCTGAGGTTTGCCCTACCGTATGAGATTTGCCTAGACTCAACACTGAGGTTTGTCCCGCCTCATAGAGATTCTCCTAATACACTCCATAACTATATTCTTACATGTACTTATGTTTCAAGATTCATTCTTACATATGGGATGTGGATTAGGGTCATAAGAGATTCCTAACACTTAGCCGAGTTCAAAACTTTCCTATAAATTAAGTTTTTAGTGTTAGATTATATAAGGATCAACTTTAAATGATCATAACTCTTAGAAAACAAAGAATCAAGTGTTCTATTACCTACTAAATGAAATATCTTTGAATTATCTTTCTAACGCGACTGATTTCACCTCATTTGAAGTTTGGAGTCAAAAGTTATGACCATTTTACTACAGACTGCCAGAGTAGATTGTACTTATGAAACCTACTTACGGGTCATGGATCGAATTACGACCCATCTGGTATCACGTGGGAAAAATTCCTGAAAACCTATTTTTGATCGCCAGACTTAAAGGACCTATCTATGGTCCGTAGAAGCATCTACGGGCCATTGATTAGGCTTGTGAAATCAATCCAGAGACCTCACATTTTGCCTAAAAGTTTACGAAATAATTCTTACGAGTCGTGGAAGATTCTATGGGCTGTAAGTGGGCCCGTGGATGACCTTTGACAGCTTTTTAAGAAACGTTATTTTGGTCTTTTTCTATCCTTTCAAAGACTAAACTAGATATTTTTACACCCAAATAAAGCCCTAAACATGTCAGTTTACCCTTTTTATGCTAAGTCACATCCTCCAACTTAGAGCAAGGTTTCAAGAGAGAAAAATGCTACGGTTTGAAGAAAAAACTTGAGAATTCTTCCAAGTTATTCTACGACTCAAATTTTCAGGTATGTAAGGCTAACCAAAGCATGAATATGTTCTTCCATGTGCCCCATAACCCGAATTGATGAAGTTGTGAATGAATTGAGTCTCCCATGATGGTTTCTTGAAGGTTTTCCTTAAATCCTAATGTATATCTATGCAATCTTGCATGAAATTACTATTTTATGAATTATAAATACTTAAAATTAACCAATTTTACTTTCTACATGAACCCTAGAAATAATTGTTATTATTTTTGCGTATTACATATAAATGGGCATGCATGAGTATAAATTGAGCCTAAAGAATCCATAGAATTCCTGAATGTTTTTAACTTTGTTTTTATTTGCCCGAATGCTATGAGTTAGAATGATGCATGATTGAGTATTTATGAGTCAAGCGGTAAACCTCAATATAATGTAACCAAAAAGTTGATGGTTGGTGTGATGAATTGAGTTGACAAATGTCCAATGAGACTGGTTGAAAGAGTTAACCATATGATTGATATCTTATGAGTATGTTGAGTCTTGAAAGGAGTATTGAGCACCAAATTGAGTAAGAGTAAGTCCAACTCAAACTCAATAACTATGTGGCTAGTGTAGGAGAGGATTGAGTCGTAAAAATAGATATTTCCTTATTGTCCCAAAAAGAGGACTTGGTGTTGTTATTGTGGATCCACTGATGTGATGTCCTTTACCCTAACAAGGTATTGGATGGATGTGGTAATGACCGTGCTTCGTTGTATCATTACCGGCTCATTGGTGATGGTTGTTAGTTAGAGAAACTTCTAAATAGGCCTTGATAGTACTCTGAGTGGATTGAATTAGATGGTATGTGAGTAGTCATTGTCTAAACTGAATTCTTACTTTAGACTCTTGACTTGATGATTGAGTTCCCTACTTCTTGAGTTGAGCTATTTTGAGTTGATGTTATTCTACCTTTATATGTTTTATTTTACTATTTCACATACTCGTACATTCCACGTACTGAGGTACATTTGGGCCTACATCATTTCATGATGCTGAGATAGGTACTAGCAGTCATTAGTAGGCGCCCCGTTAAGGACCTATTTATATTCAGCTTATTGGTGAGTCATCTCCTACTTTCGTAGGATATCATGTTTCTTTCTAGCTTTGAGTTTAGACTTTTTTTTTATTTTGAGGTAGCCATGGACTTGCCATTGACACCATTTAGTAAGATGTTTTAGAGTCTTCATAAACTAGACTGTTGAGTTGTGGTTGGATGTTATTTTGGCTAGTTTTCTTTCATACTAGGCTTACTTAGTTGATGGACAGATTGATGAGGGGCTAGAGTTTAACTGAGTGTAGGTGAATCCCGGTGAGGCGGGGTAAACCTCAGTGCTGAGTCTAGGCGAATCCCTACGTTAGGGCAAACCTTAGCGAGGTTTCTAAGTCCGTATAGTGGGTGTATATAACAACCCTTCTTGAGATAAGAAGTGTCATATCGGAAAAACACAAGAGAGATGTTGGGCATATAATTAAACATGCCTTACCTATTAGTGATGCATTTTAAAACCATGTGGGCCTAGGCCCAAAGTGGACAATATCACTAGTAGGATGGGCTGTTACAAATGGTATTAGAGATACTTCTATGTTAGCCTTGTCAATGTGGGGCTGTAGTCACTTGAGTTTAGGTAAATCGCAGTGAGGCAGGGAAAACCACAGTGCTGAGTCTAGGTAAATCACAAATGGTAGGGCAAACCTTAGCGAGGACGCTGAGTCCATTGAGGGGGTGTATGTAGTAACCCGTATTAAGATGAGAAGTCCCACATCAGCAAAATATAGGAGAGATGTTGGGTATATGAGTAAAAAAGTCTTACCTACTAGTGATGCATTTTATAGCCGTGAGGGCTTAGGCCCAAAATAGACAATATCACTAGCGGGATGGGTAGTTCAGATGGTATCAGGTCCACTCATGTGTCAGCATTGTCGATGTGGGGCTAGAGTTCAACTGAGTTTAGGTGAATCTCGGTGAGGTGGGGCAAACCTTAGTGCTGAGCCTTGGCGAATCCCATACAGTGGGGCAAACCTCAACGAGGACGTTGAGTCCATAAGGGGGGTGTATGTAACAACCCATCTTGAGATGAGAAGTTTCACATCAACAAAATATAGGAAAGATCTTGGATATATAAGTAAACATTCCTTACCTACTAGTGACATATTTTGAAGCCATGGGGGCCTAGATCCAAAGCGGACAATATCACTAGCTGGCTAGATTGTTATAAGTATAAGCACAAAGACGAGCAACAGAGTCCTTAACAGGACCAGTAGGGTCCCAGGGGTATCATTAGATACGATATGTATCAGGTTGGATTTTGAAGGCTGTCTTTGAATGGTATAATGTTAAAATTTATTGTAATTGTATATATCTGGTTTAGGGCCTGCAGGTGTTGGTTAGGTGTGTTCTACCTCTCTTACTCGTAGTATTTTACGTGTTACTTAATGATGATAACTGCTATGGACCATGAATGAGAATGTGATACATATATGTATGTGGAGGAATGTAGAAGGAGTCCGCCTATGTTTAATATAATAAGTATCTGATGTATTTTTAAATGTCTAATAGTTGTCGAGAGTGTGGGTTGTTGGTGTGCTAATTATCTATTTCATTTATGCATATTTGTTGTCATGTGGAAGATACCAATGATTGTTACGTCAATAATTGGTTATATTGGGATAATGTTCTGACTATGTACTATACGTATGCTTGCCATTATTACTATGACTGACTGACTATACAACAAGAAAGAGGTAAGTTCCCTATGGCGAAGTATGATTACATTAGTTAATTTCTTCATCTTTTTAGCATCAATGCCATACCTTGGGAGGGTACCCTTGGCTTGGCCGACACTTGAAGAACCATTGCTGATTTCCCAAGAGAACAACTTGGCCTCAACGTCACATCATACTCAACAACGGAAGAGTACTCAAATAAAATTCAAGAAATAAATAAATTGATAAAATCCTCTCATAAATAAATGTTTCCAATGAAAAAAGTTTGGAAAATACATAATAGTCCACAACCTCTCCTCAATGTCTATGAAGCCTCTAACAATCTAGAAGATACCATGACAGGTGATGGCTACCCAACTTAAAAATAAAAAAAATATTGAACTCAAATAAGAAAGATAAATGAGGTATCCTTCGAATATTTGAGAGGATTCAGCTGAATGCGATAAAATCCTCAACGAAGCGCCTATTGATGATCTCTAATACCTGTCTTTGCATCATAAAATGATGCTGTCCAAATGAACGTCAGTACATAGAATATACTGGTATGTAAAATGACTGAAAAGGAAAGGAGAAATCAAAGATACTCAACTCAAGTAATCTCAAAATCAACTCAACTCAGTAAAAGATGCAAATTTAAGAATAAAGTTGTGCTTTGAAAATAGACTCCATAATATGCAACTCAATTAAATCATTTACATTTCTATAGCTAAATAATTCTCCTAAAAAGATGCTCTAGTATGTAATTCAATCAAACCAGTTATGAAATATTAGGGAGTTTCTCTAACCGACAACATCCTATCACCCTTGTTGGTGATGCACAATTAGCGCAACGTCATTGTATGCCCGTCCATTACATTCCAAGGTAAGGAAGCTCAACTATACATCACAGATCTATCTGTCACGACCCGAAAAGGGGGCCTAGATGTGACATAGCCACCATCCATTCTAGCTTTTATATTATGTTATCTATTCTATCATGTCTTGAGGATGAGCCTCAAACTTGTCGAGGCCCCGCTCATCTATGTAGAGGCATTGT
>JBCEWC010001876.1:14565-37808 GCA_038996855.1 Solanum aculeatissimum | reverse complement strand
ATATATAAAATAATTGTCATGGACATTTATTTGAATTTAAGAAAACCATATTTTATTTTATTTATTTATTTATTTTTGGCTGGACATTTATTAGAACAGCAATGTTGTAGAGCTATGAAGGAGGTTGTTGTGTGTTGTGCTTCATAATTTAATGCAAGGATATGGTGTTGTGTGTGTACAAATAATATATTTCACATTGTTAGGAAAGAAAATAAAAAGTTTATATATAAGGTGTATTGATGTTTTTAATGGTGCGTTTGGTTTACTATAAATAATATCATTCCATGTTAAGAGTATTTTTGAATTGAGTTAGCCCAACGACTGATGTTGGAGTCAATGACTCGATGATTCAAGTATGAAAATGACAGAGTGATGATGTATGCAGAGGTGGAAAATCAGAATTTTGAAGTTTATGAGTTTAGTTTTGTTCTATTACAGAGTTATAAGTTAATAATTTATGCTTGGTTAATAAAGTTTTTAAGAAAAATAAAAGATTTGAATCAAAACTACGGCGAGATTTGATTTGTAAAAGGTAGTTTGGCCAATAAAACCTAATTCAAACTAGAGATTTTGACAAGAGAAAAGGAGAACTAAACATATAGTTAGTGTTGGCAGGAAAATTTTTCACAACATAGACACACACACACATACACACAACACAACATAAACACACACACAACACAACATAAAGACACACACAACACACCTGTTTCTGGTGAGGAGTTTGGTTAGAAACTCCCACAAGCGATGGTTCTTGCATATGAGTAGGCAAATTGTTCTGCTAACGTGCTCGTACCAACAAGCCAGCGATGCCCCAAAGGCAATCACAGGCCATACTCGTCGTGGTGCTATTCTTCTCATCATATACTGCGTTGCTTGTTCTCCCTTTGGTGTCGGAAAATAAGGCTGTCATTTCGTCATAATAAGAATACAAATCAATTAATAAACGATTACATTTGCTCATGTACGTACTATGCAACTCATACTTTGAACTTTCTTGATTCTACATTCTAGGATAACGGCATCAGATGTTAGTAACGCCATTGGTATCTTACCGGTGCAAGTAAAGTGAGGGATTTAATCAAGCCAGGATGCTTTACAGTTAGTGCCAAAGCCAATATGCATCCCAATGAATGTGCCACAATGTGGAATGACTTCACCTTGTAAGGCTCTAAAACTGATTTTTCAATCATGTCTAGATGCTCTCTTAAGGTGTAAAGTGATTCATTTGGCTTTGGACTTCTTCCAAATCCCAGTAGATCCACCGCGAATAATCGATACTTTGATTTTGTAGACTTTGTAAAGTTTGGAAACAGAGTTTCTGTCCAAAATGCTGATGATGATATGAATCCATGAATGAAGATCACATTTTCTTGTACGTTCTCTGTATTGTTATTACATAAATAAAAGACGTTAAACTAACAAAAACATATATATTAACCAACTGAACTATCAAGATTCGCTTTAATAACATTAGTTACAAGGGCTATTTGACTAAATTACTCGTTATACTTACTCAAAATTACCTTTCATCTAAGCAACACTGTTAAAATGATACTTATTTTGGACGCGGGAATAACAGAGAAGATTAGTTTACTTGTCAAACATACCTTTGGCACCATCAACATGGACAAAAAGTGAATCTTTGCAAGAGGCAGTCCATGAATTACAAGTTTTACAATCGCAATCCGACCATCTTGGAATAGAATGTGATATCTGGCCACCAATTTTCCCTTGCAGCATTTCAACAATGGTGGAATTGATGGTGAAAGTTGAATGCAGAGTACCCCTTTTCGTATTCTCCAATTTGAGCCTCTTGAGCTCATTCACTGTGGATCTTGACACTTCAGACACCAGAGATGATCGTGTGTAAAGTGTGTCTGATATCTCTTCTAGCTGCAATTTATTGCGGCTAGAAGAAGATGTCAGACACACAATCTTGGACTCGGAGACCAAGATTGTACCACTGCTCGTTATGGCTTGTTTAGCTGATGACGAGCAGTAACAGGACTTCCACTCTGCTTCAACTATGAAATCGATTACTCTATAAGTATAACACAACAAAAAATCTAAAACATCAAGGAACGCAAACACAAAGAAGCTCATAATGTCATTCAACATTCTTCCTGCCATTGTGAATCTTGATCTGGCTTTCTCCATAATCAACATATTAATATTGAATTATGTAAAAGTTCCTAGTGTCATTAGATGTTGCAAAAACAACTAATGACACTAAGATTTAACAAATACAAGAAAATTTCTCACAATATATACTATAAATAGGAAAGGAAAGTTATTGTGTAATAAGCAAAATAGAACAAATATATAAAATGACAACAAAATGTTGTTGGATTTAATTTGATTTTATTAAATAGAGGATAACGTGTGGTGTTGGGTTTTTTCTTTGTTTCAAAAATTTGGTAGGAGGATAGATAAATATAGACACGTAAACAAATGAGTGAACTTTTAATGTTACATTTAAAAACAAAGGTTTGCTGGAGACTAACAAAAATAAGTTTGGTGGTGGTTGAACCTCTCAGAAAAATAAAATTAACATCTTCTTTAGATACTACTAACAAATGACGTCTATTGTTTGCGATAAATTTTAATGTGATAGAAAATAGGGATGGTAATTGGGTGGGTTGGATAAAATTTGAGCGGATTATAATAGGTCAACATAACAAACGGGTCAAGACTCAACCTAATCTAACTTTGCTTAGGTCAAAATGGGTTGGGTCAAAACGGGTTATAGAGCGGGTGAAGACCTAACCCGACCCAATTTTTACTAAGTGTTACTTATTTTATATGTCCTTTTTAAATATTTTAGTACTTAATTATATTATATTTTTCTTTATTATGGTTATATAAAATATATCAAATTAAGAAAAAAGTGTTTTGAAAATATTTTAACAAGATCTCTTGCGAGTCAATTCGGGTTGCATATTAATCCAATTTTAAATAGGTTGAAATAGGTTGGATTGAGATGGGTCGAGCTAATAATTGGACGGGTTATTAACCCGCCCAAACTTCAGAATTTATGGGATATTTGAGATGCTTTTTCAAGAGAATATATTACCTAGGCATAACTATAGACATAACTAGGGTTTAGATTAGAGTAGCATCCAAGAAACTCTGACTGAAATATGATTCATCTTGTAGAGTCCTACAAAATTTCGATGTCTACAACTACATTTTCACGACTCAAAATCAAGACACTCATCAGTTAAAGATGAATCGTTTTCTACGTTGTTAATGTATGTATAACTTGAAATACTAAATTAGAAATACATATGGGAATCTATTTTGTTAGTTAGAATGATGTAAAGTGTTTCTAGAAAAAAAAATCATTCCAATAGCTGTATTAAAATTAACTTATGAACTTTGGTTATCCATATAAACACACATTTTATCTAAAGGAGCAATAAATTTCTATCGACTTATAGCATACACTTAGACAAGTTGGAGAATATAAACCATAAACTTATTGTGTTGTAACGGTCGTCTAGGTCATTTTTGTGTTTTTGCGAATATTTTATCAATTTGAGTATTTGCATAGTGACCTCGGACCATTTTTGACTTATTGATATACTAATAGTTTGGTTGTTGGGTGAATCATTTGATAAATATGCAACTTTTCGAGTTAAAAAGATAATTATAACTGTAAAATGAACTTTCAGGTACAATCCTAGTAAACGGCCTCGGAGTGGAATTCTGACAGTTCCATCAGCTCTGAAACGGTCAAATTAGGCCAGGAGCATGCAGTTATATCGTATTTTACAAATTTAGTCTCCGGAATAGGTCAATAGTTGATTTTATTCAACATCCTTGAGAAACATGTCCAGATGAGAATTTTGATAGCACAGTTCGCTTCGAAACGTCGAATTTAATCTAGAACGACCCTTTGTCTGATATCAGGGACTTCTAAATATGATTTAACCCATCAATTCTTTTTGTTAAAAGTCATCCAAAAGAACACAGTATATGATAAAAATTTTAGATGAATTAATTCGAATGAACCACTTGCGTCCTTAAAATGGTAAAAAGGTGTGGCTAAAATTTTGTAAACAATCCAAACCTGTTTGTATTAATTGCTAAGTATCCTAGCCACATGAGTTGGCAGTTGCCATCCCTACAAAATGCAAAAGCCAACACCACACAATTTATAAATATTAATGTAGCTTCCTCATTCTTTTGACTTTAAAAGGTTTTATTTTTGTCTTCTTTGAATAAGGTTAGAGATCTCGGAGTAATGATAAAGTTATTTTGTCAATAGTAACAAAGTTAATATTTTTGTTAAGGATGTTCGTGTTCATATTTTTAGAATATGAATGGTGATTTTTGTATTAAGGGTGTTCAACAATTGATATATATCAAAATATTTATATTTAACCTATATATTCAAAAAAAAAGTTCGACAAAGAATGTTCATCTGACTAACCTTGGATGGATATAGCTCTACCTATGATTTTGTGTGGTTTATTATATTTAATTTTAGGAGATTGAGTTGTAACTTAACCATTGATGCTTATGATATGGGCGATTGCTAGGTGCATGTGATGTGATCCGTCTTTGAACCCTACGTAAATATATTTAAGTTATATATATGTATAATATTTTATGTGATTTTATTTAATTGAACACATAATTTTAAAAAGATATATATACTTTTGAAACTTGTAATCTTAACTAATCATATTGTAACGGGACACGATGACACTTATTGCTACATCTATATGAAAATAAAATATCGTGAAAAAATAGTCAATCTTATTCGTATTCTATATTGGAACAGATTAATCTAGATTCACGCTGCGTGAACAGTTTTAGTCTTTAATTAATTCACAAAATTAAAGATTCTTCACTTATTTCTTGTGGTGAAAAAGCAACTATTGGATCTCACCAAATTCAAACCTTTATTAATGGCAGGTAGCTATCTAGACAATTTGTTTGGCTCCTGAAAGCAACTTTACTGCCCTCACAGAAGTGTATCTTTTTTTTTAAAAAAATAAAATGTTTTGTTAAAAAATGTGTCTTTTTCCATCCAATATAAATATAAATATTTTATTAACTCTGTGAATATTATAAATTTAATACATTGAATTAAGATAGTTAAAACAGATTTTATTATTCTGTCAATAGTATTTATGAATGCAACATGGAGGAGTTGAATATCCAAACACTTAGAAATGTGTCATGTTTTGATATATGCCCATGTGGTTTGTAATTATCACAAGTATAAATTATAGTCAAAATAAAATGATAAAAAAGAATAAAAAAATATATTCATATTTTTATTTATTTTTGTTATTTTATTTTTAACGATAATTTATTGTATTTATGATATATTGCACCAACAATAGTAATTGTTGTCAACAATGTGTGTAATGTTTGCATGCACCTTTGAAGAATTGTCCATTAATCATTGATTGGTGCGGTGGGATGGATGAGTTTTTCAATTTTTAATAAAACGAATCAAGTTTTAGATGTGAAATAGAGAAATTCTTAATAAGAAGTGGTTCTATTTTTGATAAATTTTATAAGATTGAATTCGAATTAACTAGACGAATGTGCACGTACTAGATATCTAGAGGTGAATGGGTTCACGATAATCTAGTAATTATTGCCCAGATTCTATGCACGTATTAAGAAATTCACTAAATATGCAATCTCGGGAATTGGAAGAATATTTCCTTTACATTCATGTACAAATACTCCCTATGTCCAATAATAATTGTCCACACTAAAAATAGATGTCAAACAATATTATACTTATTCAATTTATGAAATTAAGAGATAATTTTACACTTAATTTCTAATTTATCCTTATCATTAATTATAGTAATTTATCTATAATATTTTTCAAGATATTGTATTTATTATATTCAAAAAGTGATATGGTAAAATTATCTTTCTATTTATAATTTCTTAAGAAGTGTGTAAAGTATTAGAGATAATTTCAAACATATACAATAAACTAATTGATTTACAATAAATATAGTTATATTTTATTACATAAAAATAAACCAAAAAATAGAAAAAATATACATGACTATATAATATACCTTGCTAAAAGTCATAGAAAGTATACGCTGACTATACAATGTGGAAAACTTATACATGAGTTATACACTAAATATACATTATGACTCAAAAACTAAATATAGCTCGACTATACATGAAATATATACTAACTATACATGTTTATACCACGAATAATCATTTCTTTAATAATTATTTTGACGGAATGATCATATACTTTAATTATCCCTAAATATTATTGAACGAACGGAGTATTTTCGATATACAAAAATAAATTCTAACATGAAAATTTGAATTTCATAAATAATAATGACCATTTCAAACAACTTCACATGACATACAAAATATCAATTTCAGAAGATTTACAATGACCATTTCAAAGGTACTAGTACAATTATTAATTTATTTTACCATGGTCATGCAAAGTGCATGACATTTTACCATTTCATATCCCATCAAAATTATTACACATATATATATTATATATATACACAAAAACTTGTTGATATTTATATGGTTCTTATAATAGTAATAATAATAACATTGAAACTATGACAATAATATTAATATTTATTTTCCAAATGTTTTATGTATTCCCCTTTTGTTCCTCTTCTTCAACTCCTACATTTGTATTTGGAGATTCTTTAGTTGATTGTGGCAATAACAACTTCTTGTTTAGCCTATCTAAAGCTGATTCTCCACCATATGGTATAGATTTTAAACCTTCCCATGGAAAACCTACTGGAAGATTCACCAATGGTCTCACCATTTCTGATATTATTGGTAATTTTATTCGCCTTGTAACTAATATATACATTCATCTGTTTCGAAAAGAATGATTTGTTTTACGAAGAATGATTTTTTTTTTTTTGACAACACTTTAGTTTCAGTTTTCCATGTGCAGCATGTTTAAGACCACAAGATTAAAGGGTGTTTTGGTACATTTGCCTTGTAACTAATATATATATTCATCTGTTTTGAAAAGAATGATATGTTTCATGAAGAATGATTCATTTTCATATTTTTTTTACAATACTTTAGTTTCAGTTTTCTAGGTGGCATGTTTAAAGTCACAAGAATAATAACTCCTTTTCCTTTTTTGACAATGCTTTAGTTTCAGTTTTCCATGTGACATGTTTAAGGCTACAAGATTAAAAAGTGTATTTGACGTAATAAGAATTTAAAGGTGTATTTCACTCTTTTTACAAGGTCAGAGGTGTATTTAAGTTCAGTTAGTCAAGTAAAAGGGTGTTTTTAATACTATAAATAGTTTGAAGATGAAACTAATAATTCGTGTCAAGTTTAATGGTGTTTTTAATACTTTTTTCTAACTTAAATTTCATGCCCAGTCAAACTAGATTTTTTTTTTAAACGGAGGGAGTATTGTGAAATCAATGCAAGTCGATCACTTATAAATACTGTTAGAAAGCCATTTGTTAGTGTATACAACGGAAAACCTACGCTTTTCATTTTAATTTATGTGACGATATTTGATTATACATAGAGTTTAAGTAATTACGAAATTTTACATGACTACAAACCATCTGAATTAACAGTGAACGAGAATTTTAAAGTTAAATTCTTTCCATCCTTCTTTTTAAATAAACAAACTAAAAAAAGGAATTGTATCTCATAATTTGGATTTTTTTGTCAAGTTATTTAATTTATTTTTTTTGGTAAAAAAAAGGTGTGACAATTAGCTAGGTACCTTGTTGGTCACTAAACAATCTTTTACAAAAGTTGTAAAAAATTGTCTTCTTGTTTGAGGATCATGTTCTTTTTTTGGCTTCTCTTGTAGGTGAAGCTCTTGGAGGTAAATCATTTCCTCCACCATATTTAGCACCAAATGTGGAGTCAAATGCAACACAAATTGGAATTAATTATGCTTCTGGTTCTTCAGGAATTTTAGATGCAACAGGAACTCTTTTTGTTAGTACCATCTTCTTTAATTTTTCATCAAAGATTTAACTTATATACACCGATAATACTGTATATAATCAATATATTTATTTCAGATATAATACATAAATATGTTCTTTAAGTTTGCAGTTAGCATCTGTATCCTTCAACTTTGGATGTGCACAAGTAGACACTAAGACTTGTATAGAATTGAACAAGTAAACACACACGTCCTAAGTGGCATAATACATATAAAACATCATACACATAGGCGGAGCTAGAATATTTATTAAAGCGCGTCAAAATAAAACGAAGTAAATATACGAGAAAGCCAACAAAATAACTTATAAATATTCAAAAATTACTATTATGTTGCTACTAGTGGTAGATCATACGACCTTTGTAAATTTTGTAACCCCTTAATCACTACACTAAACCTTCAACTTGTTTCAAAAGATGTTAACGTTTGTATATATATATATATTTGCGAAACCAAAATTTGACTTATATATACAATGTAATTTTCCAACAAAGTGACACCCCTCGAACAAGGGTAGCTCTGCCCCAGGCCATATAGGACACAAAGTTATCACGTATGGCGAATATGTCTACTTGTTAGTTTTATAACAAGTTTAAGTATCTACGTATGCACACTCAGAATTAGAGGACATAAATATCAGTTGATCGAGCCCAAATTAAATAATATATTTATGTATTATGTCTTTATTTTAACTTGTGATTGATAATATATAATATATTTTACAGATAGGGAGAGTGCCATTAAGTGAACAAATCAACAATTTTGAGGAAAGCAGAAGATACATTGTGACTTCAATGGGAGAAGAAAATGCAAAGAGATACTTAAAGAAAGCAATGTTTTCAATAACAATTGGATCTAATGATGTTATAAACTATTTCCAACCATCAATCCCTTTTATCAATGATCAAAAGGTTTCTCCAACAATATTCCAAGACTTTCTTATTTCTAACTTGACTATCAATCTTCAGGTATTTCCTCCGTTTAAGAAAGAATGATTTTTCTACTTTTCTTTTTAGTCTGTTTTAAAAAAGAATCAACCTTTTTCCTCTTTTGGCAACACTCTAGTTTCAACTGTCCACGTGACATGTTTAAGGCTACAATATTATAATTTATAAGGACATTTTGGTACATTTGACATAACTTTAATTTAGGATCAGAAGATTGAAAGGTTTTCTTTATTTTCTTAAACTTCATGCTAAGTCAAACTAGGTCATTCTTTTGAAACGAAAGGAGTATTAATTACTACTTCTTGTTATTCCTATTTTTTTGTAACTATTGTGCCCTCTGTTTCAATTTGTTTGTCTTGACATGAAATTAATTAAGAAAATAGAGAAAATTTTAGAATGTACAAAAATGTCATTTAATCTTATAAGCTTTTGAATAAGTTTTTTTTAGCTAATTTTTCTAACCCTTTTTTTTTTTTTTTGGATTTTTTTTAGAGATTGCATAAATTAGGGGCTAGAAAATTTGTTGTAGTTGGAATTGGACCTCTTGGGTGCATTCCTTTTATTAGAGCCATGGGATTAATATCAAAGGGTAAATGCTCTGTGGAAGTAAACAAATTAATCAGAAATTACAATAAGAGACTCAAGATGGAGCTACATCAATTGAACAAAGACATGAAACCTAAAGCCATCTTCATATTTGCTAATTCCTATGATGTTTTCAGAGACATCTTGCTAAATCATCAACAATACGGTAAGTCGTTTGAACTGTGTGATCATCTCATTTTATAGTGTTATGTTATAGAGTACGTACTCTTTGTTTACGAAATTATATGTTTTCTCAATATGATGTGTAACTTTTTGTGCAAATTCATTATAATGGATGATGGTGAGAATCGAATGAGCATAAATTGTTACATGCTCTATTAATATATGTTGAAGTGTGATCGACTCATCTAAAAACTAGTCAGATGATATTTCAATACCATTAATTAGAGGCAACTCTAGTTTTAAAGGAATAGATTCATGTGAACTCAATAGTTTTTTCTCAAGATTATACTCCCTTTGTCCTTTTTAGTTGTTATATGACGCTTTTCAAAAGTCAATTTTTGACTGATTTTCAAAGCTAAATTATATTAAATTAATTTGATATTTTAAAATAAAAACATATAGATATTAAAAAAAAACTATACGAAAAACTAAGTTACACGGACTCTTCACTTTCAATGCAGCACTCCTGTCGGATTCTCCAAAAATACACTACTACTTTTGGAGAATCCCACATGCACTTTTTGACATTTTTGAAGAGTCTGAGCAACATAGACAAAAAGTATTATTGATTGCAACATTTTTCATATCAATATGATGAAAAAATACATCTTAAAATGTTAGTAAAAATTTATACAGTTTGACTTTAAAAATGAAAACTGTGACAACTTATAAAAAGAGAAAATGGGAGTATTCATATTAAGAAGCTCACTAAATATTGAATTGGAAATACCATAAAAGATTAGTCAAATTTTATATAGTTTGACTCTAAAAATGAAAACAGTGACAACTAAAAAGGGTCGGAGAGAGTATTTATATTAAGAAATTCACTAAATATTGACCTAAAAATACAATTTTTATCATACACTTCAAATTCTGAATCTGACCTGATGATCATTTAATTTTGTTAATAATTTTTTATTTTTTTTTTGTGAAATTTATAGGATTTGAGAATGCTGATGAGCCATGTTGTGGAGGATATTTTCCACCATTTGTTTGTTACAAAGGGAAAAATGCTAATACAAGCTCTATGATGTGTGATGATAGAGGAAAATATGTGTTTTGGGATGCTTATCATCCAACAGAAGCTGCTAATATTATTATTGCTAAAAAATTCTTGTATGGTGATGCTAGTGTAATATCTCCAATTAACATTAGTCACCTCCACAATTATGGTTTCTAGTATTGAATAAAATAATGTGTCAACTACTAATCTAGTTGTTTATTTAATTATAGTTAAATAATTGAAGTGTCTTTTAAACGGTTTTAGTTTTTAGATAAGATGATCCCACGCTTAAATGTGGAATCGAAGCAGGCAATACTAGGTCGACAATAATAACAACATACATAGTGAATCTCAGAAGTGGGATCTGATTACCACAACCTCATAGAGATAGAGAGGTTGTTTCAAGAAGAGTCGCGTTTTAAAAATATCAGACCCCAAAAACAGAAGTTACTAGATATGAAAGAAAACGACTAGGTAATACCAGGTCATACATTCAAATCTCACACTGGCACACAAGAAGGAAGGAAACAATCCTTTTGTATTTAGCTCATGAAAAAAGAATTAGGTCCATTTATGAAAGACGTATCGAAATATAATAATGTTAATCAATTAATATTTTTATTTTTTAAAAAAATTATTCAAGCTTTTAGATGAAATTATTGATACTAAAATGAATTACTTAAGCTCCCATCCTCAATTATGACAAAATATTGAACATGAAGACAATTGTAGGCAGAGTTGGAAGTAAAAAGAGCAAGAGTATATTTAATTGCACCAATATTAGTGCTAGTCTACTCTTTTTTATTTTTAGAATTAAACTATATAAATTTTAATTAACATTTTAAGATGTATATTTTTTTTATTATATTAATATAAAAAAAGTTACAATTAGTAATACTTTTTTTGAATATTTAAATTTTTATTTTAAAATATCAAATTAATTTAATCTACTTTAACTCTAAATATTAACCAAATTAATTTTTGGAAAAAACGCAACATGAAAATTAAAAGAAGCAGGAGTAGATGTTTAGTTGTTGGAAGTTCCAAATGGCCAAAGCCAATGCATGCGCTGGATGGACCATGGTGTATAAATGATTACTTCAAACAACCAATATAATTAATTAGTTCATTTAAAAGAATAAAAAATAATATTCCATGTGTTATATAGGAATAAAAGTGTCATTTTTTCTTACAATTTTAAGTTTTTAGTCACAAAAATTCAAGATTGTTTGATTAAGTGGGTATTTTAACTAGCTTTTGACTGTTGATCAAGAATTGATGATCCCAATGGCGTAGCCACTCTATGGCTAGGGAGTTCATCCGAATCATCTTTGATGAAAAATTATATCTATATATAGTAGATGCTCCTTCGATAAATTCGTGAATTTGTTTTTTCAAATTTTAAATTCCTTAATTAAAATCTTGACTCCGCTATTGAATCATCCAATAATATTATTTATTAATCATGTCTTTATATACTTTGCTTTGCTGGTGCCATGTTACTGCTTTAGTGTCACTAACTAACTTAATTTATTGCCTTGTTCCCTTTTTCTTATTATCATCTAAATTTAATAGACAAATTAATTATTATTATCTAAATTTTATGATTCGAGGATATTATTGTGGACCACGATACGAGTCGTGTGCAACATCCCCTTTGATATTTCTTTAAATCATTTGGAAAAAATGAGAGGTTGCTAAAACACTTATGTGGATCACATTTGTGTGGTCAGATTATTTTTCTGCGCAAAACAGAAACTGCAGGAAAGAATAAGGTAAAAATAACAAGAAAAAATAATGGATATTGCTCGATAGTGTAAGTCACACACACGATGTGCATCGACTAGAACACTGAGAGCACATAGCTAGTCTTTAAATTCCGCGAAATTCATGGTGCTGCTTAGCATCCCCTATTCATGTCCATCTTTCAACAATTATACCTTTAATCGCTCCCAACGCCAAAGCCAAAGCCAGAGCCGTAGACGATGTGTTAGCATTGGTATTCGATGTGGTATAGCAGAGCCATCAGGGGAACCAGCACCATTAGGACAGAAGACAAAGTACAATGATGGATTGTTCGAGAAGGCATTCATGACTCTATTCGCACGCAAGATGGAGAAGTTTGGTGCGAGTAAAACAAAGTCTGATCAAAAGAAGAAAGGTTGGTTTGATTATGATTACGACAGTTTTGTGGATGTTTCGCGGAATGTGATGCAGGGGAGGTCACGGTTGCAGCAGCAACAGGTAGTTCGTGAGGTTCTCCTGTCTATGCTTCCTCCTGGAGCTCCTGCTCAGGTACTAAACAGTTACACTTGATACGATAACTAAATGTATTGTGAATTCATAAAAAAAAAAATCTGGATATACGCTGCAGTTTAGGAAACTGTTTCCACCAACGAAATGGGCAGCAGAATTCAACGCTGCAATTACCGTGCCTTTCTTCTTCTGGTTAGTTGGTCCTTCGGAGGTACATTAATCAAATTACTCATCATTTTGAACTTTGAATATCCGTGTTTGTTAGCTTCTGATTACTAATTTTATGAATAAGGTTGTGGAGGTGGAGGTAGATGGGATGAAACAGAATAGCGGAGTTCATATAAAAAAGTGCAGGTAGGAATGGATTTGTCCATTTAGTTATTTCAAACGTGATAATTACTGCTATAACAACGAAAGAAATTGAACTTTGTTGTATGTAATCGAAGGTATTTGGAAAACAGTGGATGTGTAGGAATGTGTGTCAACATGTGCAAAATACCAACACAAGACTTCTTCACGAATGAATTCGGACTTCCATTAACAATGAATCCAAGTAAATCGCTCTTCTTCCTTGTCAGTTTGCAGAGACAAAGAACATTTGTCTACAATTGATTATCCAAGTTTGTGTTTAACGATAATGCAGATTTTGAAGACATGAGTTGTGAAATGATTTACGGACAAGTTCCACCGCCATTTGAAGAAGATCCTGTCTCCAAACAACCTTGTTATGCAGATATATGTAAGTTTGCCAAACTTAATTCCTTCATTTTGGCAAGTTACAGGATACAAATAAGTCGTATTTGTTTCCGCACAGGCTCCATTGCCAATCCCAGCTCAAAGGTCTGTCCGAAACTCAGCTAATTTGATGGAGATGAGTTTGGTCAATTATGTCAATGGCGGAAATTTGGTATAGTATACAAGGGCGGCTCAACAATATACATTGTTATACAATCAAGAATATACAAGGGCGGCTCAATAATATACTTGTTAAACAATCAAGAATATACAAGGGTGGCTCAACACTAAAGCCACTAGAATAGTAGCTTTAGGCGCCCAAAAAATAAGTTTATTAGTTATCTCTTACAAATATTTTTTTTTCTTAATTTGTCTAATTTACTTTCAATTTGAATGAATCATATTTAAATATTGACTTTGTTAGATTGTCTTCAATTTTTTGAGATATTTATAGAACATGGTTAAACTAACAAGATTATCAAATAATTAAATTTTAAAAATTATTATCTTAACTTTGAATATCTTCTAAAGCTAACAATCATTATAATATTAATTTTTGTTATTATATAAAAATAATACTCTACTTGTCACGTGGATTCTTAAACTTTTAAATACTTCTAGAGAAGTTTTTATAACAATTGACCTTATTGAAAAAGTTTTCAAAATAATAATCAATAAAAGAGATTTAAACATTTATGTTGTTATATAACTTACAATAATTTATATATATTTATTCATGTCTTACAAAATATTGCAAAAAATGTTATACTGTTAATAAAAAAATATTAATAAATAAAATATATGAAAAAAAAAATAAATTGTAATACTCTTTTTTAAATATTGGCTTTAGGGCCACACATTTTATTGAGCCGCCCTAAGAATATATACGTTATACAACATTATGTATTTATAGGTAACTTTTGGAATTATACATTTGACAATAAATATATGACACTAATTTACATCAAGAGCATTTTAAACATTCCCTGGAATTCGAACTGAAAAATAGTTTTAGCCTCATACATCCAACTAACTGCATTTCCTATTCCTATTTTCGTTAGACAATACTGATTCCATTTCTCAGAATAGAAGGAGAAGTACGTTGCGTCTCTTCTCTTTCTTAACTCCGTATAGTGCACACAAACAAATCAAACCATTATGTAAATATCAAGAGAAAGGACTATTTTGCTTATCTGAACGATCCAACAATGTCGATTTCAAGATTTTCCCTTCTCTTATTCCTTTTCTTTGTCACATCGCTTTTTTATTCACCTTCTCTAGCTGAAATCAGATCATCTGAGGTTCGTTCTGATGATCGTCCCATTATACCATTTGATGAGTTTGGCTTTACCCGTCGTGGTAGATTGGAACTCAATGTCTCAAAAATTTCTCTTGGTGTCCCTAGCAATCCTGCGAGCCTCGATCTCTCCAAAGTTGGATTCTTTTTGTGCACTCGCGACATGTGGATGCATGTTCTTGAACAAATTGAGGATGCTGAGATCACCTGTGCAATCCAATCTGATATCGTTAAGGTTGTCTACACATTCGACAAACTTCATGACAATTCCTCTTTCGATTCCCTTTTTGTGGAAACGGATGCTGATCAGTATTCACTTGTGTTTGCTAATTGTTGTCCTCAATTAAAAGTTTCTATGACCGTTCGATCTGCCATGTACAATCTTGATGCCAAATCAGGAAATAGAGACTATCTCTCTGCTGGAAAGGCCATTTTGCCTAGAATTTATTTCGTGTTTTCGCTGGTTTATTTCTGTTTGGGCGTTTTTTGGATTTTCGTGTTGTTCAAGAAGCGTTTAACAGTTCACGCGATACATTTCTTCATGTTGGTTGTACTCATATTGAAAGCCCTGAATTTGCTCTGTGAAGCAGAAGATAAATCTTACATCAAGCGAACGGGTAGTGCTCATGGATGGGATGTCCTGTTTTACATTTTTAGTTTTTTGAAAGGAATAATGTTGTTTACGTTGATCGTTTTGATTGGGACGGGGTGGTCATTTCTCAAACCTTATTTGCAAGACAAAGAGAAGAAAGTTTTGATGATTGTGATACCACTTCAAGTTATAGCAAATATAGCTCAAGTTGTGAATGATGAAGATGGGCCTTATGGTGATGAATGGGTAACATGTAAACAGATTTTTTTGCTTGTTGATGTGATTTGTTGTTGTGCGGTTCTTTTCCCTATTGTTTGGTCAATTAAGAATTTGCGCGAGGCAGCTAAATCAGACGGGAAAGCTGCTGTGAATTTGATGAAATTGACGCTCTTTAGGCAGTACTACGTTGTGGTTATATGTTATATTTACTTTACGAGGGTTGTGGTCTATGCATTGGAGACGATTACATCGTATAGGTATCTTTGGACTAGTGTAGTGGCAGGGGAAGTGGCAACTCTGGCTTTTTATTTGTTTACTGGATTCAAATTTAAGCCCGAGGTACATAATCCGTACTTCGTGATTGACGATGAAGAGGAAGAAGCTGCTGCTGAGGCGTTAAAGTTTGGTGACGAGTTTGAATTGTGAAAACAAACTATGTTTGAGATTACCTCATCTCATGATAGTGCACATCTTGTAGATCATTTGTACTTCGAAATTTTGTTTAATTTCTGTGTGTTGTCAATTTTATTTCTCTGTATTTGTATAATTAACTTGAGCATTTTGTCTGGAAAAGAACAATTGCTCATCTGTGAATTAAAGTTGTAGCATTTCATATTATCGAAAAAGAATTTTCACCTACTTAGCTTATGAAAAAGAAGTATAGTATGTACTACATATCATCAGAAAAGACCGTATTTGGGAGTATTCTCTATTGTATATAATTAAACAATACTATGCTCACAGGTGACAACGTTAAGTATATATTGCTAATTATACGTATACTATCCTATATTGACGACCTAGGCACGTACCTCACGTACTGTTCTGGATATAATATACACAGTATGAGTTTATCTTAGTATGATTTATATGGAGAATTGGCTCAGTGGATCGAAGGTTGATGATTGTTCGTAGCTCCAAAATTCAACGTCATCATCATTGGATCGAGTAGTGTTATTGTTAGTTGTTATTTCGAGATGGCCAGTAAGTTGAGAAGCCATGAGGGCCAACCAGTCACAAGTAGGGTCATTTTTTTTATTAGCCTCTTCATCCTCTTGGAAATTGTTTATCATGCAAGAATAATGGCGATCACCGGTTTCTGTTGACATGGTGATCATCTCATCAAAGCTGCAATCTTGATGATCATGATGATTCACCAGCTCTGGAAGGTGTAGGAAACTGCCTTCAATGTTATCAAATCGAATGTTTCTGTCGTTGTTGTTGTTCTTGACCTGCTGGATGATATTGCTGCTTTGGTTTTCTTGTTTTTGTTGTTTGGATGATTTTCCCATGTACATGAGTATTTTATCAAGAACACCATCATGAGTGTTTGGATTCTCATGATCAACAAGAGTCTTAGACACTGCAGAGGAGGTTTGAATCGCGCTCTTCTTCTTGAAAACACGGCAGACCACCCAGCCCCCTTCTGGATCAGCAGTTGATTCCGAGGCCTGGATGTTAATAGTTATGTATAGTCAATGTATATTTCATCTATAGCCGAGCTATATTTAGTTTTTGAGATGGTCATTTGTTGTATAGTCATGTATAGTAAAACTATATTCAATTTTTTAATGTATCATAATGTATATTCAGTATATTATATACTCAACGTATACTTTCTATGACTTTGGCAAGCTATATTGCTAATTATACAAGTGGTGACCCTCATAAAAGTTACCACTCCATCCGTTTAATTGCGTAACCTTAAAAATAAGATAAGTTACATGCTACGTTAGATAAGTAAGATTGAGGGTACGTACACAATAGTTGAGGGCGGCTTGATCTTGGAGCGTGGAGGTGTCATCAAGGCGATATTCATGCATGATCCAATCTAATTTCAGGCCATGAGGGGCGCGTCCTTTATAAAAGACTAAGGTTTTTCGCATCCCTATTCTCTTACAATTGCCATATATCACTTTGTCACGACCCGTGGCCTTCCAAAAACCAGCAGCAGTGGCGCGATTGGTACGACTCCCTGATGGATACTTCTTGTCCTTATGGCTAAACAAGTACCAATCATTTTGTGGTGTAGATCCTATTTTGCACTTCTCTGCAAAGAACATAATAATTCGTTTTCATAATCGATTAATAGTAACTAACTAGTACTCCTTCCGTCTCAATTTATAGTGACATAAGTATTATTGATGAAAACACTAGCTATAGGTCTAACCTTGAATGTCCCATGGTTCGAGCTTGTTGAGGTCTACTTCTTGGATCACGTCGAGATCAATCTTGTCGTTAGCTATCTTTTTTCTCAAGTAATAGTGAAGGAGCTCTTCCTCGGTTGGATGAAAGCGGAAGCCAGGAGGTACTTGTGATTGACCATTTACGGATATATTCATGATGTAAGAACGTAAAGCAGCTCAGCTAGTTGGCTACCTATACCAGAAGAAAGAGGAGCAAAGGAGAATTGGCCTTAGCTTGGCTCAACTTAATTTGATTTCCCTAAAATGTTGTAGAGAAGAGAGGTAAAAAGGGAAGAGAGGAAACACCATCATTTATATTGAGTCATTAGGAACAAATTTGGGTCCAAAAATGCATGAAAAGGTTTGGTATCATGGGGAATAGTATGTTTTACCATATTTATTTTTGAAACGAGGGTCTCCCGAAAATAGTCTCTCTATCTCCATGAATTAATGATAAGGTCTACGTACATTTTATCCTCCACTAGACTTCATTTATGAAATTCCACTAGATATATTATTATTATTATACCATTTATATAACTTTCGCGATAAAATTCATCTGACCGTCACTGTAATCAATTAGATTAATAGGCTAGACCAAAAGGGTAAGGTTGTGGGCCCTACTTAGGTAGATTATAGGGTCCCACAATGGTGGGGTAACCCTACTCCCAACAAACTATGACTCTTGACCTTAAAATCTCTAGAAAAGCTCCCTTGAAACCACCAATATCTTGAGAAAATCTTTCTTGTTTTATTTATTTTTTATTAAATTCTAGTGATTGAAATGTGAATGAAAATCTAATTTAAATCCAAATATTATTTGATTTATAATTGAGAAAATAATATTTATTTAGTGAAATTTCATTAGTGAGATCGGCAGAGAATAAAATGCACGCAGATTTTATCACGACTTAATAGAGATAGAGACCCTCAACGCAAAATCACTACTTCAAAATTGTGTTATCTTTTATGATTTAATTGAACTTAAATTCAAAATCACTAATTAAGCACGGAATGATGAATCTCTATTTATATATATAATATTATCATATATTCATATTCAATTATAGAAAAAGGGAAAATGACAAAAGATTATTATTCTCTATTGCTCCGACATAGTTTAACAAATGGTAAATTGACAAATAAAGTATGAATAATGATTATGTGTGTGTTTATTTTCAACTTTATTACAACCACAATCTATTAATTAGTGGATTAATTAATTTAATAAGAGCAACTTAACACACCACTCAATAGTCAGTCTTATGTTAGCACTGACGATTATTCTTTTCGTTCAATAATAATTGTTCATTATTGATTTAGTATATATTTGAAGAAATGATAGATGGTAAAAATAATATTACTATAAAAGATTTAACACTTTGAAAAATGTCCCAAAAAGAATGTTATTTAATAATTTTACTATAATTAAAAATAATTTACTTTAAAATTGTCATTTTATCCTTAATGAAATGATTCTCAGTCACAAAAATATGTAAAAATTATTTTAAACTAGAAGTTTCAAAAGTATTTTTTTGCTTTAACGCTATTGCATGTCAAAGAGTCATGTAAAATGAATAAATAATTTTTTAATTCTTAAATTGAATAAATATTATTAAATATTTTTTTTATTCTAGTGAACAGATAAAGATGAATGGTCCAAAGTAATTCTGTTATGAGGTCATTGGCCCTTAATGATGCATCTTCTCTTTTTCCTCTTAAATTCAATCTCCCATCATTATTCTTTGGGGCAATTAAATTGACGACCCAACTACTTCTTTGGTTACCTGATTAGAGTTATTTAAGTATTAATAATATATCAATTAATTATAAATTTTTTTTATATATTATTATTTTATATATATTAATTAAATAAGATTTAGTTATATATATATTATGTGTGTATGTCACTTTTTATCATAATTTATATATGTATTAGTTATGCGAGTTTCTAAATTATAAGTTAAATATTATATTAATTTTAAATATGATTAACTTATTTCCTAATTAACTACCAAACATGGTATTACTACTTATGCAGAGTTTTATACTTGCATAACTCACCTCCAAACCAACTATTAAAAGATCCCCAGCCCCATCTCCGCCCCCCATCCCCTTTTTATTTAGAGAAAAAATATTTAAAACGCTTATAAACTTAGCATGGATTATTAGTTTCATCCCTGAATTATTTATAGTGTCAAAAACATCCCTTTGTTTGACTAATTGAACTTAAATACACCCCTGATACTCCTAAATTCTTGCCAAGTTAAGAATATTTTTAACACTTGTGATAGATCGGAAATGAAACTAATAACTTGTCTCAAGTTCAGAGGTGTTTTCAATACTTTCTTTTATTTATTTCTACTAAAACTTGTTTATTAGTTTATTGTATGTGACACCTAATATATATAATTATTTTATATATAAAAGTAATTTAAGGTGAAACTTATGATCACTAAGTTCATATATTTATCTTTTATTTTTTTTAAACTTCTTATAGTGAGTGAGTGAGTGAATATCTAGAAGACTAATTAATTCTGCTTGTAGTTGTAGTGGGTTAGTTGTTGACTTCTTGTTGTTGGGATAATATTAATCCTTTAATTTTACTATTTACCATCCTAAATGGAATATATAGTAATTTACTAATTGCCTTTGTCAAATTCATACACAAAACATATTGGTGACGTTTGTTATTTCAGGTGCTCCCTTCGTTTAAAAAAGAATAATTTAATTTGATCTGGCACAAAGTTTAAGAAAATAAAGAATACTTTTTGATTTTGTGGTTGCAAATTAAAGTTATGTCAAATGTATCAAAGTATCATTTAATCTTGTGGCTTTAAACATGTCACTTGGAAAGTTGAAATTAAAATATTGCCAATAAAATAAAAGGTCATTCTTTTTTAAACGAGAGCTTGGATTTAGGAGTTACACGGAGGAGTAAAGGTAAATCGAAGAAGTATTGGAGTAGGTGATCAGACAAGATACGACGAAACTTCATCTCACCGAGGGCATGACCTTATATAGAAAGGATTGGAGGTCGCATATTAGAGTAACAAGATAACAGGCTAGTAGGGGTAGGTTGATGTTTGCCTTGTGATATAATAAGCTAGTAGGATTAGTCGTGTCTTTATATCCTGTGTTGTCATTATTCGTCTTATATTTGTTACTTTTATCATATTTACTTACTATCATTTGTTTTTCGTTATTAGTCGTTCTTCTTTTTTTTCTACTCATTTCCCTTTTTTCCATATCTAGTATATTCTACTTATGGGACTCGATTTTTGAGACGAGGATTTCCCGGAAATAACATTTCTATCTCTATGAGGTAGTAATAATGTCTGCGTACACTTTTACCCTCCTCAGACCCCACTTGTAAAGTTTCACTGGATACGTTATTGTTATTGGATATGACATAGTGTGACGAGACCATCCATAGAAAAAAATAACCATGAGGAAATTAATAATATATTTTTTGGAGTAATTTGTTAATTATATTTATCATTTTCAATACGAGGTTTGCTTTACAAGCAATGAATTATCATCACAAACACAGCAAACTTGTGGTGTTCAACAACAACAACCAACTATTAGGCAACTAATTAATTTTACATTTTCTAATTAATTAAACATCTATAGTAGAAGTAGCATAGGATTAAATTAAATTAAATTGAAAATAGAATTGTTAAATTAACAAAATCGTTATATGAGTAGTAATATTTTACAAATTTTCTTATTCATTTTGACTATCCAAGCTTTTCCCTTAAGCAGAGGTCTCGAGTTCTAGCCCTGAGAATGGAAAAATTCTTGGCAGGGAGTGTTTCCCCGCAAATGGAGCCCTACGCGGCATGAATCCGAATATAGTCAGGCTCAAATGTGGATATCGGACACTGGGTGAAAAAGAAACCCAAATAAACGGGACATATCTATATGTGACAACAAAAGTCACTGCAAAAGACCAGCGATTTGTCACTAATTGTTTTTACTTGTGACCTTAGTGATGTCGCAAGTACTTTTGTATATTTTTTTGTGACAACATCTGGGGATTGCCACAAAATATACACCATTGGTGGCGATTAAACATGCCACGAAAAGTAAATTAACAATGTTTAGATGATCTAGGTACTGCGTTAATTTAAAAGTCGTCACAAATACATCTTTGATTGATCACTATCTGAATTAGAAGTTTAATTCAAAGATCTCCTAGTTCTCAATAGACAGATTTCAAATGGCGCTGATATTATTGAGTGTAAAGTGGACAAAATTAAGGTAATAAATGTGAAATTAAAAACAAATTGGATGGTAATTACTCGTCATTGTCACAAATATAGATACATTTTTGGGGGAAGGCAACTATGCTTAAGAATACAAAAGTTGATTAAGCTTCACCATTTCCAGAACACATTAGAACCACACTTGTATTTGTCCTTGCCCTCGCACTCCAAGGCCAAGTCCTCACTTAAGAATGGCACTTTCTGTATTTAATTTGTGAAACGTGAATATTGTTAGCATAATCATAAGACAAGACATAAGATTATTTCACTGAATTTTGAAATTACCTTTTGCTTGGCAAGATCCTGGCATCCAGTGAAGTTCTCAGGGAACTTGCAGGTTCCAAACTGAACTGTGTATGCCCTTGCAAAGTTTGCACCACTTGTGGCCAATCTCTTCTTGTCATTTAATTCCTGTATGGGAAAACAGGTTTGTACGTAAAATTAGGCCTTGATCGCCTGACTCATACCCTAAAAGCTAGCTCTAAGGGAGAAGGATTGCTCTATTGTGTAGTTGCTCGGAGTTTCTTATTAGAATTTAAAAGGAAAACACAAAGTCTCCATTCAGAAGGAGAATTTGTGAGACACAAGTGTTAAGCTAGCTCTGAGGGAGAAGGATTACTCTATTGTGTAATTGCTCCGAGTTTTTCTTATTATAATCTAAAAGGAAAACACAAAGTTTCCATTTAGAAGGAGAATTTGTGAGAGACACAGTGTTAAGCTAGCTCCGAGGGAGAAAGATTGCTCTATTGTCTAATTGCTCTGAGTTTCTTATTATAATCTAAAAGGAAAACACAAAGTCTCCATTCTATTTGTGAGTCACAAGTACTGTGTTTTTATATGGTGGATTGTTCATCTATGTAAGTCTATTGATCGAACCATGTTAAATATCTATATCTCTTTTGATATATTTCTCTCATTCTATTTGTGAGTCACAAGTACTGTGTTTTTATATGGTGGATTGTTCATCTATGTAAGTCTATTGATCGAACCA
>JBCEWC010001876.1:0-14465 GCA_038996855.1 Solanum aculeatissimum | reverse complement strand
TGTTAAATATCTACATCTCTTTTGATATATTTCTCTTTCATCTTTATATTCATGGTCTTTCGATGTTTTTGTTACTAGCTTTCACATGACACTTAATATTATTTCGGTCCTAACATATTCAACCCCGGTAAGAAAGACCACTCATTAACCAGTGATGCGAGACTTTTTCATTCTTCAACAAGTCATGATCAGGAGTAATAATACATACACATTCGAAAATCGAAAGGGGCTAATAAACATATACACCTACCTTGTTGGCTTTGCTTTTCTCAAGATAGTCATCAATGACACCAGCATTGGCAGAGGAAGCAGCAGTGGTAAACAGGGCAGCAGCAAGGCCAAGCAGAGCAACTCTTCTTCCTGCTGCAATTTCTTCCCTTTCCTTGTTGGAAGATTGTTGTTGTTGTTGAGCCTTAATGATGACTGGTAATTTCTGAGTTGATGGAGAAATCATTGAACCAGTAAATTTTGATGTGAGTTCAGAGGCACCCATGCCTGATACAGCATAGCTGCATGCCAATACACTTGAGTTCATTGCTGCCATTTTCTTGAGGAAAATAATTTAATTTGTTTTTGAAAATAAATAAATTAGATAACACTTTTTTTTAAGTTGTAGTTTGTTTTGGTGATGGATTTTGTTATATTGTCAACATAAGGTTTAATGGATAGTGAGTGTAATTTAAGGTTGTGGTAGGAGTGTGGATAAGGTGAGATTGCCTTATTCCCTATTGGCCAACTTGGTTTCTTCTTTTAGCATGCATCCATTTGTGTGGTGAACATGAGCCATGTGTTATGTGTAGTGGACCCAAGATGTAGTATGTGCATTCTATTTCGGATTTTTTGGTATGAGATATAATGTATAATAGTTTCAGAGTAAAATATAGGATTATTTTAGTCAGTGTTGGTTGAAAGTATTAGCTAATCTTTAAATTTTTACTATTTATACTTTAGTGAATACCATGTTTATGACAGAATAAAATGTCTTGAGATAACTTATTCCATAATAATTAATCTCGTGATTAATTGTTCTCAACCAAACGACCACTAAGAGTTAGCCTACATGGCTTTTGAAATTAGAGATCTTAAGTATGTAGTTATGTGCCACACAATATTTGTTTTATTCTAACACTTTTGAGTCTGTGATCTTAAATTTGTCATGATATTTGTGTTGGTATAAAAAAACATTCCACTAGGCATGTACTAATTATCACTCTTCTTTTCCGAAAAAGATTCAAAAATGCCTTTAACGTATAGGAAATGATTAAGAAATGTTCACCTTCCACCTATGGATCAAATTTGCCCTTCCTTCGTTGAGGGTAACTTTGGACCATTTCTAATAGGTTAAGGGCATTTTTTATCCAATAAGGCAATAGGTAGAAAGACAACATTTTTGAACTATTTCTATATTTTAAGGATATTTTTGACCTAATAGATAAAAAGAGGACATTTCTGAACCAATTCTTATATGTTAAAGATATCTTTCTATTTTTTACATATTATATATATATATATGCAACTTGTGTTGGATGTGTAATAGCATATAGAAAGTATATACTGATTATATCATATAGATTACTTATATATGAGCTATACACTAACTATAACTTTGGTACACTAAAAATTTGAATATAACTTGACGATACATGAAAGATACATTAACTATACATGACTATACAACGAATGATCATCTCAAAAACTGAATATAGCTTGACTATACGTAACAATATAATGAATGATCAACTTTTTTGATAATTACTTTGGTCGAATGACATATATCAATCTCAAATTCCAATCTTATCTGAGTTAAAATTCTCTTCAATAAAATGCCCTTTTGAAATAAGAATAAATTGCAAAGTCAACATTTGAAGAGGTAGTTAAATAACAGGAGATAAGCTATGGACCAACCTCAAATGAGCCCAATAAGAAAAGGAATTCATTAGTTGGGCCTGAAACATAATATTTATTAAAGGGAAACTATACAAAATTGATCCAATTGTGAAATTTTTACTCAAATTGGATCCATGGTCCAAATTATTTATCCTCTTATCTCATTTTCCTCTTTTATATTTCGCCTATGATGTTAGCATGACTGCTATGAATTAATCATCTGTGATACTAGTTTGGTATCTTGATGTCATATCGGTAGCATATACTCTATCAGTGTATTGATACCCTATTGGTATCATATAGTGTTGGACTCCATTTTTTTCAAGAAATAATTAAGAGAAAATTATTAAATCCACAATTTTATTTATTAAACTCTAAATTAGTAGAAAAGATATTCTTTGTGATACTTCTTCGATATATTGATACCATATCGATATCATATACGAGTGAGCTTAATCCTCTGTGATACTTCATCGGTATATTGATACCCTATCAATATTATATAGGATCGAGTTTTTTTTTTTAAGAAATAAATAAGAGACAATTAAAAAATTATTAAACTTTAAATAAGTAGAAAATATAATCTTTGTGGTACTCCATCAATGTATCGATATCATATACGACTAAACTTAAGCTTCCGTGATACTCCATTGGTATATTGATACCCTATCGGTATCCTCTATGATGCTCCATCAGTATATTAATACTCTATTGGTATCATATATGATTGGGCTCTTTTTTTAAGAAATAAATAAGAAACAATTAACATATGATATTCATAGGGTATCACAAAAAAGCTTGTTGTCATTCTCTGTGATGTTCTGTCGGTATATTGATACCATATCGTTATCCTCTATGATGCTCCGTTGGTATATTGATATCTATCGATATTTTTGAGCCAAAAGATTGATGTCGGGGGTATTTGAGGACCGAAAGGTGTATCATGAATGGTAATTTTGTACCAATTCAAATAGTTGAGGGGTATTTCAGGCCCTTCTCGATTGAAAATATATTGTGCTTGTTTGGTAAGAAATTGACTCCATGTGTACTAAAGTATGTGATAAATGTATTGTCAACCAGTAAAATTTGTATCATATATATTTTATAAATAGTTTTCTGGAATATGTATTATAAGTGAGTTTAGCGAATTTTTTTTTTATTGTTATAGATGGTAAATATTTTCTTAATATAATATATCTATGTAAGTTTCCCGTCTAATATGCTATTCCTTTTTATCCATATTAAGTAAATTATTAAAATATTTTATGTTGTTCAAAATACGTGAATTTTTTTAAAGTATCAAAGAATTATTGATATTTTCGTTTTTATTTTTATCTTTCTTTTAATCAGGTTCTTAACTATTTTATATTTTCTAGGAAAATAGTTCATGAATAATCAAAATGATAATAGTGGATCATAAGAATACTCCCTTCGTTTCTTTTTATTTATTATTTTACACTTTTTGTAAATTAATTTATTTATTTTTAAAGTTAAATTAAATGATATTCATTTGATATTGTCAAATAAAAATTTAAATAATTAAGAGACTTGTTTACATTAAGAGATCACCCATCTTTTGGGATAATTAATTAAATATGAATTGTTTACCTTAATCATATTATATTTAGTTATATGTATATTATTAATAATTAAAGTTGGCATTGATTTGACAAGTACCATAAGGGCTCTTACCTGAATTAATTAATTAATTAATCTAATAATGAATATTTATAGGTTAGTCCAAAAAGCCATTTCCATTGGAGTAGTTAAAGAATTACATTAATTAATGTGATTTTTAGTTACCCTCAAAATCTATAAAAATGTGTGCATTTAATATTACTAATAAGTAATAAGTCAACTCAATAATGAGTAGTTCTTTTAACTAGTAAGTACTATTGTTGTTGAAAGAGGTATTCTAAATTGACTCATTTTTAAAGTTAAATTAATTTGATATTTTAAATTAAAATTTTAAAATATTAAAAAATTAAATAAAAAGTATTATTGATTGTGATTTTTTTATATTAATATGATAGAAAAATATTTAAAAATTGAAATTACGATGATTAAAATAGGACGGAGGGAGTAACAATTTTATATAGTACTAGTGGTCAGGGTCATGTGTTGATGGACCCAATATATATTATTTATGCGATCTAGATAAAATTTGGAGAATTAATAATTTTAATATATTTTAATTTTCTTTAATTATTTGGATTTATAATATTTTTAAGTAGTTTTTAAATAATACACAATACTCCTACACGAGAAAATAATTTATTGCGGGTAATATTATAATTTCATAGTTGAGCTAGATGAAGAGATAATTAAATAATTATTAATAAAAATGACATCGTAAAATTAAGTAGACACGTTAATAATAGTCACCGTAAAACATTTTAATAATTAACAAAAATGACAAAATAAAATAGTGCAGACAATTTAATAGCCATCATAAGCAGACACGTTAATTTAATAATCAGTTATCTACTTATAATTATTTACTTTAAACTGCTAAAGCAGACACGACGATCGAAATTTCATCGAATTAGCAACTTATTAAATAAGAGAAAATATGGGGTAGGTAATATGTTAGATAAATCCTCACTTTTTAATTATCAATTAAAATGCTCAAACTCTTTTAATTTACACAATTATATTATTTTCTATTTACTTAGAGGTAAAATTATATTTTATACATGGACCACTTCTATCTCAAACATGCATATATAATTATATATTATAATAATAATAATAATAATAAATAATAATAATAATAATAATAATAATACTAAGCTACTTACCACCTACCTTAGCTTGCCTAATTTTTCAGAAACTTAATTCAAATAATTGAGGTAATTATATATAGAGAAAGAGCTTAATTAACATGATTAATTAAATAATCGAGACTCAACCAAATTTTTCTTTAATTGAAATTTCTTTTAATGTCTTTCAAATATTTTAAATTATTAATTATTTTAATCTATGGTATGTTTTACGTAATTCTCAAATATACAAATTTTATTTCAAAAAATTGAAGCTGATATCTGAATTCACGTCAGAATTTAGAAATTTGAATCTCAAAATTTAAACTGTATCACATAAATTGAAACATAGAGACTAATATTTAACCTTCTACCATAAACTTATACTAGTATTACTCCTATTAAGTTAATTTGATAGAGTATAAAATACTCCCTCTGTCCATCTTTACTTGACCCCTATTGACTTGACACATGGATGAAGAAGTAGTAAATAATAGGGGTAATTTTACCAAATCACCCTTTGAATATTAATACAATGTATTGAAAAATGTAATAGGGAAATAGCTATAATTAATGACAAGGGTAAATTAGGAACTAAGTGTAAAATTATCTCTTGATTTCATAAACTGGACAAGTATTGTTGGACATTCTAAAATAGTATAGACGTCAAGTAAAGATGGATGAGGGGAGTAATTTTAGTAGCTCTTTGGTTGACTATATATATAGCTCATTTACTATAGAAATTAATTTTACATTTATGTGATGCATGAGTTATGGAACAAGTTGGGATCATTGTCTAACCCCATGTCATTAATTAAAAATAAACTTTTTAAAAAAATGCATGAATTAAATGGGGTATTTAGTTAGGTTGAAACTAGAACATGCAAACTCTTTTTGTTTTCTCATTCTATTTAGGTGAGAATTCATCACTAGCTAGATGGGCATTTTAGCAGCTAGGTGGTCCTCTATCTAGCAATACAATATTAATGAGCCCCCCAACACCCCCTCCCCCCCTCGAAAAAAAATACGCGTTCACATATATATATGTATGTGAAAGTGGCGGAGCCAAGATTGTCAATAAGGAGGTTCAAAATTTGAAGAGCTAGACACACAAATTGTCATTAAAAGGGGTTCGACATTTACTATATAATTTTTCGCTGAAAGGGATTCGGATGAACCCCCTGACAAAGGAGCAGCTCTGCTCCTGTGGGTGGAAAAATACCTAAATATACAACTTATCATACCATATTCTCTAAAATTTTCTATCATTTGAATAAATTATAAGCATGTCTACTCTCTCCTGTTCTTGCATACATTACTATACATGTGTGTCCTATATCGACAAAGATAATGTATCAGGACGTTGAGTAATGTCTTCGAAACCAAAATGCAACGTATCAGAATGTTGAGTGGTGTATTCGAAATCGAGACGTGATATATTAGGATACTGAGTGATGTTTATGAAATTCTTAGATTTTTAATATATTTTTTTGTAATTTAGATTTTTTTTATTTTTAGAAATAATAGATAATTAACTCTTTTAACACTACGAAATTCGTATATTAGAAGGTGTAGTACGTAAAAGAAAAAGAAAGGTATTTGGTCCCCAATCTACTTATTGAATAGATTTATCCCATTCTCTCTGTGCATTGTCAGTCCACCAATTGCATTAATGATCACACTACTTTCACATTTGTTAGGTTAGAAGACAAATTATGTTGGAATTAATTATATATAATGAGAAATTAATTTGTTCATAAAATATTTTCTATCTTATTTAGTAGAAAAAGGTTTAACGCATCTTAAAATAATTTTATCGCAGACTAGCTAGCAATCAAACAAGAGATAAAGCCACTAAACTACATTCAATGACTGTTTTCACAGATATCTTGATTGAATCAGTGAGAAAAGACTATTTTCATGCGGTAAAAATTAGGAAGTTTTGCTGCTATTTCAATGACAGTACATTTGTCACTATGCATTTTCCTCGTGAATTGGTTCGACGAGAAATGAATAAGAACATCATATTTTATAGCGCAAGTTTTTCATCACTAATTAATTTACGATGAAAAAAATCTTTATTTCCGATGAATGTGCAGATTTGTCTGCAATATGAGAACAAAACAATGAAGTTTTGTATTGTACGGCCTTTATGACAGCAAGAAAATAATCCAAAACATATTTGATCAGTACAAGATTATATCTTTGCTTTGAGGAAAACATTGTGTACCCCAAACCCTATATATTTTCAAATTAAAGTAGTACTACTTTAATTTACTATAATAACACATTATGTCAACAGTAGCTAGTCTCTAATGCCTAATTACCCTAATTATATTATATGCTAGTTGCATTAATTAGGAAGAGAATTAGACAACGTAACTGATGTAACGTTCCAACTCGCTAGTGATATTGTCCCGCATGGTTTTAAAATGCATCGCTAGTAGGTAAGATCTGTTTACTTATTGTGTCTCTTTTGGTGTATTTGTCATCTGAGGTTTGATTTGCTAGCTTCTGTATGACACGTAATTGTACGTATGGAAGTGTATTTTTTTTTAAATTTATATATACCTAGGCTGATGATGACAAGGACAAGCTGTTGAGGAACCAATCAGATTATTGGGAGTGAATTGAAGGAGTAAAAGAGAGTATAATTTGCCTAACTTGATAAGATTCCAGGAAACAGCCACATATGATATGATATGAAAGGCATCATCATCTCTTTCACCTCTTTAACCCTATAACCATTTTCTGTCTCTTTTTTGTTACAAATTCTCCAGATCTATAAACTTTGATGATGAATTTCTTTGGTAGTAGTAGACTTGGGATCGAACAAGAGGAAGAAACGTCATCATCTTATCAGAAAAGCCCCAATAATACGGAGCTTATGTTGATGGATTCTTCGATAATTGAGAGGGAACATATGTTTGACAAGGTAGTAACTCCCAGTGATGTTGGCAAGCTCAATCGTTTAGTCATCCCCAAACAACACGCGGAGAAGTATTTCCCTCTCGATTCCTCTAGCAACGACAAGGGGGGACTGTTGCTGAATTTCGAAGACAGTAATGGGAAGCCATGGAGGTTTAGGTATTCCTACTGGAATAGCAGCCAGAGTTATGTAATGACTAAAGGATGGAGTCGTTTTGTTAAGGAGAAGAAGCTTGATGCTGGAGATATCGTCTCATTTCAACGTGGAGCTGGGGAATTGTCCAAACATCGACTCTTCATTGACTGGCGTCGCCGTCCTATTGACATCACGAGTAATCACTTTATGGTTCCGCATCATTTTTCTGATGCGCGGATCTTCCCTCTGCAACCTAACTACCCAACTTATTCATATAATAATAATTTTACTGCTCAACAGCGGCCTCCAAATTATTATAATCCGCATAGCTGTTACATGTACGGAATTAGTAACAGTCCTTGCTACATGATGGGCAATAGCAATTTTAACAGCACTGCAGCTGCTACAGTAGTAAATGCAAACCCTTTCAATAATAATTTGATGATTAGATCGACTGCTACTCAAAGTTGTGATACTAGTCATGTTGTGGAGCCAAGAGTGTTTGATTCGGTGCCAGTGGTTCAAGGTAAAGTGGCAGCAAAGCGATTTAGGCTGTTTGGAGTGAATATGGATTGCCCCATGGATCACCCTGACATCCCCGCTATCCCAACAACAATACCTTCTGAAGAATCATCTGAAAAAGGCAAGTCCCTCGATTTGGATATATGATCAATATGGATATGCTAACGTGGAAGGACCAAATTACAAGCAAGGAAGGGAAAAATGTTAAAAGTATACATACAGAGATCAATTGAAGGAGCTCCTGATCAATGTCGAATTATGCAAAGGAGGACGAAAATCGCACATTGAGTTCAATTCATTTCGACACAATTGTCATGCCAATGTTCACGCGGGGAAGTCTTTGAGAAAGAAAGGTTACTGATTTCAGGTTCAATTTGTGTACATTTAATAGTACTCTACCTAATATATTGAGATCCATGATGAAATACTATTGTAGATCTTCTCAATGTTGGTTATTTTATGTTTGATTTCTCAAGCGCGGAACAGGATTTGACCTTGATCTAACTTAGTGATACCACAATTTTCCTTGACCTCTTCTTCTTCTTCGACAATCTTTTTTTGCCTAATGACATACGAATACATAAGGGAGTAGACAAGACCAAATAAACCCTATGGATTGGGAGTCTTATATCTCTTTGTTTTAATATTCCAATATGCTAATTTTTCAATAATAATTTATAAGGTGCAGCGCAACCTCATATCAGACTGATGAATGATGATGGTCATGGAAGAAATTGATCAAAGTTGAGGTTTGCTTAATTGAATTGTCGGATTACATTTGATATGTTGTTGTTGTTGAAAGTTTAGGGAGGAGCACCACCACCAATCTTTCATTTTCTTTTTGTTGAACATAAGTAGACGAAATGATTCTTTTTTACTTCACTCTACTTGTTTTCTCGATCAATCGATGATTCTCTTTGAATAAAAGTGAATGTCTACTAATTTGACTTTCATTTTTGCTTATGCACATAGATAAATTAGGTATTCTTCTATCATATATACCTAGTCTACTACATGTATCTTAATTTAGTTCTTTTCTTCCCTTCTTTCCTAGTACATAAATAATAGATATATCTTAATACTAATTTTCTAATACATGAACTAAGAAAGGTCTTGTATCACACAAATCAACAATTCCCCTTAGACCTTGTGGTTGAAATTCACAACATATTCTTCTATTTCTCAATTCTTTCTTTCTCAACTTTTTCAAGATTGCATATCATTTTCTTTGTAGCATGATGAGTTCTTCTTCATCATTTTCTCAATCATCATATTTATCCTTTTAGGTTATATAACAATAGAGTAGTATTTTGGAAACATTCAATTTGGGAATCACTTCTTTAAGTTTTCATCAAAGCTAGTGTTGCTAGATTTAACAACATGCTTTCTCATATTTACAATCATAATCATCATCATCGAATCACATTCTTCTTAGAGTTGTCACTCATCTTTTTCAAACTCGACTCGTCAGTTGACTTATTCTTTTTCTTGGAAAATCGTAAATCTTCATTAAGATTGATGGATGATTTTTCGTTTCCTAAGTCTTTCAGAATTTTTAATTTTCACACAGGTCCCACACGACAACTTTGCTCTGATACCAACTGCTAATCATTCATTTTCTCTCCAAGAGAAGTGAAGAAAATGACTCTTCTTTACTATTCACTCTACTTGCTTTCCTTTAATTTTTTTTTTACTAATTCTAGTAACTACACACACCTTTACATAACAACTCTATAAAAGCTTTTCATAAAATAATACTCTCTTTACTCAATCTTACGTGACACCCTTTTCTTTTTAGTCTGTCACAGTCCCTTTTTACCTTTAATGAAATGATTTACAACCACATAAATACCTAAAGATTGTTTTAGACCACAAATTTCAAAAGTTCTCCTTTTTTCTCAAACATCGTGTCAAGTTAAAGATGACACATAAAATGAAATGGAGATAGTATTGTATTAATTATTTTTGAAAAAAGTATAAAAAACACCCCTACACTTATTAGTTTCATCCCCGAACTATTGACAGGGTTAAAAACACTCCTCTACTTGACTAACTGAACTTAAATACACCCCTGATCTTGTAAAAAGAGTTAAATACTCCCCTAAATTCTTGCCAAGTTAAGGGGTATTTTTAACACTTGTGATAGATAGGGAGTGTATTTTAGTTTAGTTAGTCAAGTAGATGGGTGTTTTTTATAAGATTGTCAATAGTTTGAAGATGAAACTAATAACTTGCGCCAAGTTCAGAGATATTTTAAATACTTTTCTCATTATTTTTTAAAGTAGAAATATGTTTTTTTTTCAAAATTTGAATGACTATACTCAATAAACTTATAAGAAAATAGTGTGACAAGATGAAAGGTGTATTTTGATCTCAATTAGGTTTCATGGATCTGAGCTAATTGTGTGTACTGATCACAAGCATGCATATGCAAGGTCCACCCTAGTCTCTAGTAAGTCACTTTAATGAATTATAGCAATAGGATATAGGAGTACATATCAATTACATAGATATGGATCATAGGTTTTCAAACTTCATGCCTTCTTTGATGCAAAGCCAGCTAACCAGATTAATTAAAAAGTCCATATATATATATATATATTGCTGACATGCCACACATGATATATATTCTCTTTGTATCAATTTATATGAATTTTACTTTCTTTTTTAGTCAATTTCAAAATGAATGACACATTTCTATATTTAGTACTTCTCTATCCAGTGGAGGAGCCACATTGAGATTATATTAGGGGGTTCATCCGAATACCCTTCAACGAAGAATTATACTCTCCCTGTCTCATTTTATGTGACATTCTTTTTGTTTTTGTCTGTTCCAAAAAGAATGTTATCTTACTCTAATTGGAAACAATTTACCTTTAAAATTTCATTTTTACCCTTAATGAAATTATTCTCAACTACACAAATATCTATGAATGATTTTAGACCACAAGTTTTAAAAGTCTTTTTTTTTCTTAAACATCGTGTCAAATCAAAGAATGTCACATAAAATGGGACGGAGGGAGTACTATTTATATATGGTAAAAATAATTTTTTTTATATATATAATAGATGTCGAACTCCTTTCGCTTAGTTCGTGTGTCTACTTGTTAAAATTTTGAACTCCCTTAATGAAAATTTTGACTCCACCACTATCTCCGTCCCATTTTATATGGCGTCGTGTGACTTGGCACGATATTTAAGGGAAAAAAAGACTTTTGAAGCTTGTGGTGTAAAATCATTCATAGATATTTGTGTGGTTTAAAATCATTTCATTAAGGGTAAATAAATGACATTCTTTTTTAGATAGACTAAAAAGTAAAAGGTGACACATAAAAGAAGTAATAATTTAACTTTTACTCCCTTTGTTCACTTTTACTTGTCACTATTTTATTTTTCGAGGTCAACTTGACTAAACTTCAAAGCTAAATTGAAGTAGTTAAATTTAATATTTGAAATATAAAATTTAGATGGTTCAAAACAATAAGAAAAATATTATAAGTTGCAATCTTTCTCATATTAATATGATGAAAAAAATACATATTAAAATGTTGATCAAAATTTATGTAGTGTAACCCCAATAAGTGAAATAGTGCAAGTAAAAGTGAACAGAGAAAGTAAATGTTTATCTTACCCTTAATAAACTGATTTTTAACCATACAAATATCTACTACTACAAGTTTCAAAAGTCCTTTTTTCTTTCGTAAACTTCGTGTCAAGTAAAACTGACTCATATTTCGGAAAGAGTATTTATATATATATATATATATATATATATATATAGGGTGATGGCAAAAAGCTAGCTATTTACTAGTAGCTACTTGGGTGGCAGTGAGTGTGCTTGTGTCTGGGCAGACAAACATAACGAAAACCTTTCTCATATTTTGGTTAGTGAAGCTGCCACACCTTTCTCCTAATTTTTACTTTTTTTTCTACAAAAAATAAAGTTATCAAATAATAATGTTTTGAAATTACAAATCCCAGTTAATATCGAAAAAGAATCAAAATATTTTGAAATTATGCGAAAGTCGGAAGCGATCTGTAAAAATATTCTTCATTAATAGTTTAATCTGAAAATGTCTCGTGTTCTAACTTTTGGGTAAAGAAATAGAAATACAAATACTATTCTTTTCCCAATAAAAATATTATTGTCTTTTTTAAAAAAAAATGCAATATTGTCCAAGTAAAATATTACTGTACTACTTTTAAAGAAATTTTAGTTATTTATTTATTAAATCCAATTAACTAATATAAAAGTGGAAAATATTTTTTTCTTCCTAATCTTCTTTTATTAATGAAAATAAAATTATCTCATATACTTTTTAAATCGATAATATACGTTATACATGTAAGATGTACGCATACTTTATCACTATCTCAGAGATAAAAAGTAACAATCAATAGAGATATACTCACCTTATTTTGTAACGTTCTTTTGCAATAAATTTTAAAGTGATAAAAAATAAATAATGATTATATATATAATATGACGAAATATAATTTTATTGAAAATCAATGTCAATATAAATCTATTTGTTTATTTGATTCATAAAGTATTTGACTGTCAAATATTTTTTAGCTATATCTTGATTTTATCTTTATGAATACTTCATATAGACCATGAATCTATGAAGTATTCGAGATATCATTTCAAAGAAATATATTATCCTTCGTATATACATGAATTAAATGTTTCGAGGTAGAATAGTCTCAAAGAATTCTGACTGAAATTATACTCATCTTGTAGAGTCTCGCAAAAATTTTAATGTCTACGAATACTTGATCCATATTGATATGACACAATTTTAAAAAAAAGCTTAAGTCATATATGTAGTTTACTAAACTAACTTTATTAATGATGCTTTTAAACTCTAAATCTGACTATTAATATTTCACGTTGTTATTTAATAATAAAAAAAATAAATTTTTAAAAAAATTTACTAAATGTCTAAAATGAAAATGTTTTGCATTGCATTTGCACTAGACGCCAAAAAACAACCAAACTCAAACCAGTTACTCCCTCCGTCCCATATTATATGATTACTTTTTATTTTACACAATTATTACAAAATTATTAATACACTAGTGAATTTATCATTTCATCCTTTATTTATATCAATGTACAATAAATTATGTTAGAAAAAAATCATTAATACACTAATTAATGATGAGGTAAAATGAAAAAAAAATTATCCTAATTTAGTAAGTTTCCATATAATATGAAATAAATATTTATAAAAAGATGTTCATATAATATTTGACAGAGGGAGTATATAACACTCCCTCTCTTTTAAACAAATGAACTTAATTAGTTTGACTTAGCATGAAATTTAAGAATAGAAAGAAGATTTTGCAGTCTTATAATTTTAAATCAAAGCTATGTCAAATGTACTTAAATATTTTTAATCTTGTAACCTTAAATATATCACATAGAAAGTTAAAATTAAAATGTAACAAAAAAAATCTTTTTTTTTTATAAACAAATTAAAAAATAAATCATTCTTTTTTAAAACGAAACGAGTATATAATTGTAGTAGTGATAGTAACTGTTCAAGCTATAAACAGCCGTAAAGATAGAGACGAATTATGGTCCAAAGTTAATTGGTGGCCCTGCCTACTTAATACTCATCATCACACACACACACACAAAAACAAATAAATAAAAACCCCAATTATATTTAATTGAATGAAAGCAAACCCTCCTTTAAAAGTTTATATGAAAATACTAGTTAATGCTTATCCAAAAGATTATATATACACACACCTAAAAGCTAGCTACTTGAAAAAGTTGTAAAAAAGATAAATCTATATTTGTGTTAATGGTAAGTGAAAAAGAACAGACTAGCTAGGTTAATGCAGAAAGGGGATGTATATAAAATGGAAATGGTACTGGTTACACTAATTGCACACTCCAAAATGAAATAGACATTCGAGTTTTGTGTAAAAATTGAATTGATTGATAAATTGACTCGATAAAAATGTTATTGGTTTATTGTTATTGGGTTATTAGGTTATTGGGGTTTTAATTGTTTTGAAACAAAAAATTATTGGGTTATCGGTTCGATATCAATTTTTACTATTGGGTAAACCGATAACCCAATAAGATTATAATAATTTACTATTTTGCCCCATCGTAAATATTAAATATTAGTAATTTACTCCCTCCGTCCAACTTTACTTGACCCCTATTGACTTGACACAGGGATTAAGAAGTAGTAAATGATAGGGGTAAT